>JAGGAP010000083.1:0-92650 GCA_017657235.1 Termitomyces sp. T73sscA | reverse complement strand
AATTTGCACATTGGAAATGGCATGACACACTTCTTTTACACTTTTTCCCACAGAAACATTTTCTGGTACCAGCAGTGTGTGTCGGAAGGATGCCGGTCAAGCATGTCCCAGTTAGGAGTTTCAAACTTTTGTCACGCCCGGGTAACCGCTTGTTTAGTTGGTGTGATGTCCGCGATGCCGAGATTGCCGTAGATTCTTGAGAATGAACACAGCTATTCCTATCTGTAATCTCTCCCTCTGAGATGTCGGCAAGTAGCTTGAGTGGAACTCGTACGAGACGTCGTGACTTCATCGTTCAAGGAAAACGGTATGTCCTCTTCCTTCCTCCAATCAAAGGTCAGTCAATATCAATGGAGTTCAACAAGATTGAAGATACTCCATCCTTCCCGCACTCTCCCTCAATGGAATATTGGGTCTTGATATTGTGGATTGATACTTCTCAGTGACGAGTAAAAGTCGTAAATCAATCTCTCAAGCTATCCTAGAGGGAGGAATCACAGGTATTTAGGAGCGGCTGTAGATACTTAGGAGCAGCTGTAGATACTTAGGAGCAGCTGTAGATACTTAGGAGCAGCTGTAGATACTTAGGAGCAGCTGTAGATACTTAGGAGCAGCTGTAGATACTTAGGAGCAGCTGTAGATACTTAGGAGCAGCTGTAGATACTTAGGAGCAGCTGTAGATACTTAGGAGCAGCTGTCACTCTGGCAAGCTCGGCATCGCCGATAATCACAAACAACTAAACAAGCGGAATTCGAAGGGGCCTATCGTTATGAAAACGGCTGTAAATTTACTTTCCCGTCAGCTGATGGAGAGAATGTTAATATGGGCCGAACCTTAAGCTAACTACGAGAGACTATGTGGTACGAGTATAGAATGGATGTAATGTATAGGGATGGGGGATACTAAAGAGACGCGTGACGTAATGCGATATCAATACGACGAGCACTGCGAGCGCAGTTGACGACGACGAGGTCGTCCTGACTGAGCCCCAAGTAATTAGAAATATGAAAGGGTGATGATCTAATCGTTGCCCGAAATTAACCCCGGGCAACCCCCAGTTGCCCGATCCATTAAGTTTACTTTATTCCCCTCCTTTATAACTACATATCTGCGTTACCGTACGTCTAGTGCGTCGCGCCTGTCTTCGCTCCCGCCTTCGAGTGCTTTCCCCCTCAAATCTAACTGATGATTTGTCGCCAAATCTAACATTTCTTTACTGTTTTATGTCCTGATACTTTATTTACTTGCTTGGTTCCTCCCTGATTTCGTCACGGTCTTTATGCCCCGCTCTTTTCTCCAGCATATACACTACGTCTGACATTTTGCACTTCTAGCATCCATCTTGTATCGATGCATCTTGCGAGGCATTGCAGGGGCCCTTAAAATGAGAGTATAAGTACAGGTCAAATAAAGACAAAGGGAGAACATGGATCAGTTAACGGGTTTCTAAGCCGCCGCTAAAGAAGCGTAGTGCATGACATCAGTCAAGTATCAGAGCCCAGTGCATTTCATCAATTGAAAAAATATTGAAAGCGAACTCACTCGAGGTGTGAAAGGAGTCAAGTCTGTTTACATGAGTTTTGAAACTCCCTGAAGGTTGATTATATATGTACTGATTAGGAGACGTGTCTCTGGTTGGTTGGTTGCTCATGTGGTCGTTTATTTACATACCTCTGACTCTACGATCATGTCGACCACAAGGACTGAACGCCACTTTTACATGGTAGCCAATGTGTGTTTCTGTCCTCTTGACTGTCTTCAGGTGTGACTTTCGTCATAGAGTAGAGACCAAGATGAAAGCAGGCCTTCATCCAAAGAAGCGAACAACAGTTCTTTTTCTGAGTTATCTTGTGCGTTTGATGCGCTTAGCGTTTCAGATTCTCGCACTCGCCGCCCAAACAAATTCGTGGGCGGCTTTAATCCAGCTATGTTTGTTACCAATGGTCCACCACGTATACCAGCTCCCATGCCGGTTCCCTACATTCACTCTCCAATTGCGGAAACCCCAGTTGTTCAATCTTTGACCATGCAAATGGCTCTTCATCCTGAAGGCACCTATGTCAGTCCCACTTTCCAAACCGTCCACGAGACGTCCAAGACAGTCCCAGGCAGACGGTCTATTTCCTCTGCTGCGTCAACAGCTCATGTATTGAATGAATCAAACAATTCTGCTTCGGCTAGGAATTTGAGAAACTGCACGCAAGCGACATCTCCGCCAAGCAGCGCCCAGAATCAGAGTTCTGCAACGCCTCAACGACAACAATGCGCTGGAATTACTAAGGCTGGAAAGCGGTGTACACGCCAAGTAAAGTTACCTGCAAATCAAACGCAATGCAACTGGCCTGATGACAACTTGGCAAACGATGTTTTTTGCCATCAACATGTGAAAGAATTAATGAGGCCAAGCGGGTTCTACAGTAGGAAAGATGGTACATGGGTCGACTTTGCAGGCGAGTTGATATGTTGATGTCGTGTTTCTTTACTTAGTAATTCCGGTAGATTGGATCCCATCTTACCTCCAATTCGAGACTCAAGTTTCATTACGCGTTGAGATGGAGAAGGCTCGGTCTTCCTCTGACGTTCCAGGATATATTTATGCATTTGAAATACGAGGTGCTAATTCATGCAGCTGCGTGCACTTCTCAGTAATCCAAAGCTGAATATACCAAATGATCCAGATCCAGACGAAACGGAACATTTCAAACTAAAAGTGGGCAGAGCAGTAAACCTCGTTAAGCGTGTTGATCAATGGGAGAAGCAATGTGGGTCTAGAGAACAAGTGCTCAGAGGATACTATCCTGGAGCAGTCGGATCCGATGACTGTGGAACCAGCAGCCTTATGAAGGGACGACTAAGAGCAGGAGAGGCAGGCCCTTGGTGCCATCGCACAGGTAAAACGCTTCTTTAAGATGCCATACACGTCACTGAGCCTTGTTTTGGCAAAGAGAGATTGATACATATTGAACTGGCGGATCTTGCCACTTCTGCCATCTACCTCGTGCCCAGCTGGCCCAAAGTCAGTCCACAGACAGGCGACTTAAGTCCGTCAGTGACGAGGTCTACTGGCCAGCATGTACCTTGTCCAGATTGCGGCAGTCATCATAAGGAAATCTTTGAGTTTCAAAAGCTCAGGGGGCAACTCAAAGGACAAGAATGGGAGAAGATCATTCGACCGGTGATTCAGAGGTGGGGTACATTTGTGAGACAGTGTATCTGACATTCAACTCATGTTAATTACATTTTATATGATTCTGGTAATGTACCTGGGACGCAAAAAATTCAATAATTTAAGTTGAGCCACTCAAAATGATGACATCAATGCAAACCGCAGTAAACAGCTCTCTCAAAAGGCGGACCGAACTGAGGCAGTGTCTTCTGAAGCTGTTCTCGAAGAATTGCGCACGAAAAACGTCCAGGACGTGCAGTGGCTGGTCGCAAACAACACTTAAATCAGTGTCTTTTCTTGGGATTCCACAATCGGCGAAGATTCCCTCCTCCCCTTCAAGTTCCGACTCTTCCGACACCCTTTCCGCAACAGATCTGACACAAAATTTCTCCAGTGAAGTTGTTACAACTTTGTCGCCGACATGACTGCCACGCTTCGCTTTCCTTATGTCGTCCATTGTCATTGCTCATGGATTTATCTAACAGTCTGGGACAGGCCAGTCAAGATTCGGGATACGTTGTCGTCTGAACTTTCCACCTTGAAAACGAATAACTGTTCGGAAGGCTCTGGCTTACTACAACCAGTAACGGCCTTAAGACCAGGTAGCACATCAGCCGTGCAGGACTTGAGCTTAATGTCACTAGTTTACATTTCCAGCTTGAAAATGAATAACTGTTCGGAAGGCTCTGGCTTATTACAACCAGTAACGGCCTTAAGACCAGGTAGCACATCAGCCGTGCAGGACTTGAGCGTAATGTCACTAGCTTACAGCCGCATGAAAATAGAATCACGTTCCGAGAGAACACATTATCATTCTCGAAGCAGATCTTCCACGTGTTTCCATACGACATGAACTTGTAAGTGTGAAGATCATCCCACAAGATCTGCAGCAATTGTACGGCCAGAATCATCACAAGACACTTTCCGGTCATGTGGTTATAGTTTGGTTAGAACCCGAGATGTGTAATGCGAAGGAAAAGTCCTTCAGCTTCAGCTACATATTAGGACCGAGATACATGAGAGCCAGGAGAGAAGGAAAGAACAATCCTGACTCTGAGCTGGCGAGCCGTCGTCTTGGAATAACAAGATAACTGTATAAAAACATGGTAGGAAGACTAAGAGACTGAGCGAAGTTTGGCCTGGATGCAAGTCTGTTGTCCTGGGTGGCCATGTCACCTTCAACAAGAAAGGAACAACCGAGGCGATACTAGCACTGCTGGCATTAGAAGATGTTTCTGTAGGAAAAAGTGTCAAAGAAGTGTGTCATGCCATTTCCAATGTGCCAATTTCTGATGGAAAAAGTCTTTAAACAAAGGAAAGTGCCTTTTTCTGTTGGAAATTTGCACATTGAAAATGGCATGACACATTTCTTTTACACTTTTTCCCACAGAAACATCTTCTGGTACCAGCAGTGTAGCTCGACTTGCTTTCTCGGAGATTGTTTGGCTTAGCAAGTGCCATTCTGAGTCAGGAGGCTCAGTGTACAGAAAGTTGGCCAAGTTTGATGGACCACATTCGTTTTGCCGTTTACATACGTCTATCGACTTCGAGTGGGCGTTGATAGTAGGAAGGGCATATTGTGATCATAAGATACTGCTTGTGTGCAAAGAGTGTACCCATGGTCTTCGTCCTTTGAGCGGATTCGTAGGCAACATAATGGAGTATCCAGTCATGATAAATCGCCCTTAAGTTCATAATTGTGATTTGTTCCATATTTCGCCTTTCCTTGTTGAGTTTTGAGCGCTTAAGCATCCATTGCATGTAGTTCGGCGTTTTTCCTGCTATTTTAGCTACTAAGGATTTTCAGCGAGTCATTGACATCTTTAAGAGAAACATACAATCTGCCCTTGTATACCTCAGAATAAAATGTCGGAGAATTCAGCGGGTAAGTGACGTCGTGTGAAAGAAAAACAAATTTTGTTGCGAATAGGAAGCCACGAGACTTTGAAATGGATACGCGACGCTGATCTAGAAACTCTCAAGGTTAACAACCACCATGGATCACAGACGAGACATATCTCGAATACCTACCGTCCATGACCTTCGAGTACGTCTCATTTCTATGCTCAGATTCTGATACCTGACACTTGCACAGGTCAAGTTATGTTACATTTGCCAAGAGGAAGAACTTTATAATGCCCGTACGCCCTGTTTCCATCAAATGTATTAATCTTCTGACTCTTGGACAGCTGATAACCCACCACGCGCATGGACGCATCCCTGTACTTGCACGCTGATAGCTCACGAGTCCTGTCTCTTACGCTGGATACAAACTTCTCAAGCCGACACGAATCGTTCAGCCAACGCCTTGAAATGTCCCCAATGTGGGACCAAGTATGAGCTCATCAGCAAGCAACCACAGATCCTACGTCTTTTAGGATTTGGTAATCGCCTCCTGCAACGAGCAGGCCGGATCGTCACGCTCGTTGGGGCCGCTGGGATGGTCGGTGTCTTTGCCTCGGGTGAGTGGTCGAGTCTCGGATATGTAATGCTCCTGATCATATCTACTTCAGGTGTCTATGCAATTGCGACGATGTATGGTTCATGGGCGTTGAAGCAGTTCATTGGCAGGGAGTACGTCTTTCCGTTCCTGCGGCCTGTTTGATCCAGCTAACTTTGGACTCAGAATGCACGCCCTGCTTCTATCTGATGACCCTAACGTCTGGCGCTGGACATCTCTTGTCAACCTTCCCAGCATCCCCTTTGCTCTCATACTCGCCCGTTTTCAACCACCTCGTCTCATACCCTCCATAATCCCGATACTTCTACTATGGCCCCCCATACCGCCCATCCACGTCCGCGAAGTGTTCGCCTCAAACACATCCACAACACCCTTCTCCCCATCTTCCTTCCTCCCTGCGGATTTGCGAATCTCGCGCTCCTGGTCTAGTACTTTGTGGAGTTGGCCCCCTACACCCGCCTTGTTTGGATTTATCCTCGTTCCCTTTGTCCGTTACGTATATAGGAAAGTGTGGACACGCCTTCAAGTTCGCGTGCTTGGTTCCGTGCCACCCAGTGCACGTAACGTTGGCGATACCATTGTATGGGACGGATGGCCCGTAGTGATCCGGATCAGGACAGAGGTAAATCAAGGTAGGGCTGCCCAACAGCAAGAAGGCCAAGCACGTGATGAGAACCAGGATGAGAGGGAGGACCAGCATCGGCAGGGTCAGGCAGGAGAGCCCGCAGCACAGCGGCAAGATCAAGAGCTTCCTCATCCCCAAGACCAAATTCCCGAGGACGGACTTCCAGCGCTTGAGGCTGCGGAGCAGAATATCACAGTTATGCGTTCTTCCCTTGGCCGACGCATCGGGGGTGCTCTTATTGTTCCTTGGATTTCTAACCGCATGGGAGCTCTTCTCCTCGCGGTCTCAAAACATTCGGCTATCTTACGACGACTTCTCGCGGTGCAGTCGCCGCTGCGAGACGTTGCTACGTTTATACCGGGACGTACACAGGCACAAGGTCTTTTGGGCCAACTGCAGAAAACATTAGGGGTAGTGTGGCAGTCGACTATGAGAGGCCCTTCGGCGTGGGTGGAGGCAGACCCTGTCTGGTAAGTATTGTATCGATAGATTTACAGCAGGCTGGAGGACGGGATCCTTATTTTTTATTTTCGCAGGTGGCGAAACGCGCTCGGGTTGGGGCTCTTTGTCGTTGTACGTCTTGCGTTTTCGATTGATTCTTGTTAACATAATTTCTGCAGGTAAAAGACACAATTGAACTTTTGCACTTGTGGCTCGCCACGCGCGAGTTGGAGAGCCGTCATGTGAAAGATCGTAACTTCGCTGGTGTTGATATTCGCGAGCTAGATCTCGTTCCTGGGTTCCTTCGTCCAGCTTCGGCACCTACAGTGCAGTCACAGCGCTCTCAGTCGCTGCCAAAAGGTTTCTAACCTTCGCTCTGTTGATAAAGTTTCAAAGCTGCGAGAGAAGACATGTAATTGTTGCCCAGTGACGCGAATTCTGTGATATTAGTATGCTGTATCTATACTGAAAATAGGATCTCTTCTAGTATGAGTGAACCAGCAGCAAATCGCGCAGTGGTACTTGATTTACTCCGTTGTCTTTCAGAGTTACCTAGAGTTTACTCTCAGAAAGAAGCTGATACCCACGTGGTCAGACTTACTTCCAGTCAAGCAATGTTCCATCTGATGGAGAATCTGACCTTCTCAGCCGTTAGGGCCGGCGGCCACCGAGGATTTTACAAGGAGACGCTAGTTCAACGATCACCGTGGTACACAATTCAGATACAGCGCTAATGCCCATCGTAAATACTCTCCGAGTAACTTGTAATGACACAGCTGTTTCAAACCAAGCGATGGCACAGAGCAGGTTCTGTTTCGTTTGCTGCTCTGCATGTCCCTCTCTGCCTTCTCTTGCTCCTCTGGTGACTGCCCATACACCACTACGTGCCTGGGTGTACCCTTGCAACTGTACAGTGATAGCTCATGAGATCTGTTTCTCCTCCTGGACCACATTAGCTCAGGAAACCAATGCCTTGGAATGTCCTCAATGCAAGACAAAATACGGGTTCGTGAACAATCAACAGCGAACTCTGCGCCTTTCTGCCTTGGGACTTCTCCATCGCGCAGGCAGATCCGGCCTACTAGTGGGGGCTGTCGGTGTCTATGGATTTGCCACCAATATTTATGGCACCTGGGCCTTAAAACAGTTCCTTGGGCCAGCGTACGTCTTTCCCGAGTTGTGCCTTTTCATTGGCTGACCAGGTGCATCAGGATCCAAGCCTCCCTCTCACTGGATGATCCTACATTGCGGCACTGGACAGCTTACATTGCCCTCCCCAGCATCTCTTTATCTCTCATTCTCAATCGCTTCTCCACGCGACACCTGATCCCGTCCATAATCTCGGTTTTCCTACTGCGGCCACCTACCTTCGCAGATCTGCAAAGTTTTCTGCCCTGGTCTAATACTCCATGGAGCTGGTCTCAGCCTCCCAGACCCGCAATATTCGGATTTATTCTCGTTATCTTGACTCGTCGTATCTACAGAAAAGCATTGACACGTTTGCAAGTCCAGATCCTGGGTTATGCACCACCTAGTGTGTGTAACGTTGGCGACACCATCGTGTGGGACAATTGGCCCGTTCAAATCAAAAGACAGATAAGCAATGGACAGGGACAGTGTCTGATTCAGACTATCAAAGTTCGGCGATTTTCCCTTGGCGGTCACATTATTGCTGCACTTCTTGTTCCGTGGATCTCTAACCACATGGGAGCATTCCTCCTTGCTTTATCGAAACATTCGACGATCCTAAGACAAATCCTTACAGTGGAACCACAAGCACAGGGTCTTTTGAGACAGCTGCAGAAGATGCTGGGGGTGGTATGGTATTCGGACATGAGGGGATCTTCGATGTGGGCAGAGACAGATCCTGTTTGGTACGTCGTGCATCTATTCCTTCGCTCAGCAGTACCTGTGTTCAGTCTGTTTGACAGGTGGCGAAATATACTTGGCTTGGGCCTCTTCACCGTTGTATGTCCTGTTTTCTCCATTGCTCGTAATTTGTTTCTAGCTTGTCAACCTAACCCATGCAGGTCAAAGACGCATTAGAGCTCCTGCATCTGTGGAAATGGGATGCACGAGTAGTCGTCATGTGAGGAATCGCAATTTTCCTGCCGAAATGAGTTCAAATTACGACCACCTGCATCATTTCGACCACATCTCAATTATGTCAGTGACGAAGTCATACCCCTACCAAGCACACGTTGACCTAACATTAGCTCCATTACCAATGTCTCCTTCCTCTAGAAACCCTGAAAGTACTGACGGTGATAATCTCCAAAAAGACCTTCACCAGCCTTTTTCCCATCAGGTTGTTGATACGCAGACTATGCAAGCGATAACCACCACTAGCCCTAGCCATTCTGTCCAACATGACCTTCCATATCTACATCACCGGTAGTGGATGATAATTACTAAACCATGCCCAATTAGCCTTCTCTCTGAGTTATTGCCGTCTCTACCCAGTCCATGATTGCATCCATACGATATATCGGAAGAATCATCATTCTATAATGACATCAGTATGGTTTCTGCTGGTTGAATGTATGAGTGGATTGCTCAAACTCTAATTGAATGTGTAACACAGGTATTAAGTTGGCACTCAGTGGCCCTGGCATAAATGTCCGCGAGACTTTTGCCATCAAAATCTGATAAAGATTGTATTGGCCATACCTTTATTACATCTCACGTTTTGAGTAGGTTTGTGGCACAGAATCCCGAATGGTTCAAGACCAGGGGATAGAACGCCAAGACTCAGACTGTCATACTTTCATGGCTAGAAGTCTTAGAAAACTATGCAGTCATGAATAAGTCGCGTCTGAAGGGGAGGTATTTGACTACCCGTCATGGGAGAAATAAAAGTCACATTTACTCAATGATTCAAAAAAAGAAGCGAAGGTGAATTGCCTCTCCATCCAATGGCTTTTTATCAATTAGCAGGATTTGGCAGAAGGAAGCTGCCCCGGAGTAATCTGGTCAAGGAAGATTACAAATTTTCGACCAGTAAGTTGAACAGAAAAACGAAAATCAGAAAGCTCGGCATGCGTCCTGCGTGAAATGAAGCGGTGACTGTACGAGCCGAAAGGGTGGTTTTTATCATGTGGACGGGCTCAAAGAGTCAGCTGCTCAAAATTGATCATATTATAGGTCCTATTGTACGCCCGAGGCAGCAGGAAGGGCTTGTTGCTCGTCTCTGCCTAAGGAAAATGTAAAGTAAGCATCACATGTAACACGACATCACAACGCACCTTCATAGAATCTTTGCAAAAACGTCTTTTGCGGCTGAGTTTGAGGCTTCAAGAGAATACCCACGATGTGATCCAATTGTTTCCAGCAATTCATCGTCTCTTGATAGTCCTGCCGTTCCTTGAGGAGCAGTACATCAATAGCGCGCGGATCAGTGACGTATCGATTCCTTTCAAAGCGTTCACGGATAGCATGCCGAATATGTGTCGGGGAGACGTCCAAGCCATAGAGTTCAACGATATCTGGTGCCTGTCCATCGGAGCAATTCGTGAGCTTTGTGTGGGTGTAACCGCGAGATGCGCACCGAACGGTACCAGTCGCGGTAAAGCTGGATGGCACGGTGTCTAGCGTCGGCAGTGCTGATGGATGCACGGGTAACCCGCGCCAGGCGAGAGGGAATGGTGGTCATCCTGAAGAGCGGTCGGTGGACAAATATGGATATACAAGTCCAGTCAGTCTGATGCAAGTTCAGAGTCCGCCTCGTCTGATATAGAAAGGCGCGTACAAACAAGTTATCTTCTTTCATTGACTCGTTCGCTCGTCACCAGCCTTCTCGCCCTCTGAATTTCACTATGGTCCGTGGAACGGGTGAGTTTGGTCTTTATGCACCAATTTAATCAGCCTTCATTGGTGTTCAGGAAAGTTCAAGCAGAAGCGCGGTGGTGGGCGCAATTTCAGGTACGTTGCAGACGACGATTACCAGGATCTATTCTGAAAAATGATCCGCAGTAAGAATATGACCCTCGACGAAGATGGTCATGCTGTCGGACGCAGTACATTGTACGATCGAAGGTGAGATTGGGACGTTGAAATCAGGCCAGCCAGGCCATCTCATCGTGATACGTCTGTCAGAGATCCCCGCAACAGTGATGATGACGAAGACGATTCGGAAGAGGAGGAGGAAGAAGAAGAGGAAGAGGAAGAGGAAGAAGAGGAATCCGAGGAAGAGACTCCGGCAAACAAACATGCCGAGGAACTCTCGCGTGCAGAGCGTCGCGAGTTAAAGAAGAAGCAGGCCGCAGAGAAGCAGGCCGGAAAGCAGAAGACTGATGATGGGGATGAAGACGAGGTCCTAATCAATCCAAATCACGTCGAGAAGAGGCTGAACATATCTGATTTGGGGGCGTCACGAGAGCTTACTAGGCGAGAGAGGTATGTTCCCGTCTACAATTTTTTATTGATGAAAACGAGTTTTCTATCGCAGAGAGGAGAAGGAAAAGAAGGAGGCGAAAGAACGTTACTGGAAGGTCAGTAGGCATGCCTTGTCCTTTCTTCGTTTCTGACAGAGTCCCCCGCGTCCCCAGCTTCACGTACAAGGCAAGACCCAGGAAGCTAAGACCGATCTCGCTCGTCTTGCTAAGATTCGCGCGGAGCGTGAGCAGGCTCAAGCGAAGCGAAAGGCTGAGGCTGAAGGCAAGGCAATCAATGTGCTCATTCTACAATCTACTCATTCTTTTGTACAGCTAAGGCTGCGGAAATAGAAGCGAAGCGGAAGATACAAGTCAGCAGACGCGGTGCATGATGCCGGTGTAGTTACTAATCGTCCTCAATTGTACACGTATAACCTCCGAAGTATCTTGTGATATATTGGACCTTAGGTTCGCAATCTTTCATGTTTTCCCTGAAGGAATAGTCGTTTTATCTGACTTCTGACTGTGGCATGTATGTTCTCTGTTGACCATTCTCTTCACCTTTGAGTCTTCACACCAATGCTGAGATCAGAAGACAAGGATGCAGACAATGGTAAAGACTAATACTTAATGGAACCCAAATACATATCGGACGACACCTTGAACAGTGACGCCCATCGTTGGCGTCTCCTGAAACATCATGTCCTCAGAAAACATTCCTCTCACCTCGAAGCTTTAACAAAAAAGTCTCCACTCTACACTATAAATTTGATCAATCCTCAATCGACGATTGTGAGGTTCGTCTTTTCACGGCACATCGCTAAACCAACTGCATCACAGCTCGATCCCGTTGAATATGGTATGGGTCTTCAAAGGGGCGAAACAAACGAGTTCATTGCTTCAGCTTCGAACAAGGTGTATTGCAAGTTCATCGTTGAATGATAATATCCTTCGATAAACATCTCAGTGTCTTATAGTACAAGAGGTGTGGAGAGCTTTTTCCCAAAGACAATGGGTACTCGTTGCGGACGAAGAGCATCTGTATTATCTTATCCAACGTTGGTGGGACAATGTTCACTTGTTAACTCTGTTCCTGACCAAAGGAAAAATATGACCCAGTGCGTGATTTCGTTCGTGCCCGTTCTGCTGACCTTCTAGTCGTACAAGGGACCTACGGTCATCAAATCTGGTCGCGTCTACTATCCCTCCACTATCTTTCACGTCGAGTCGTTTCATATCTACAGTGGTGACGAGACTCTCACTCAGAGTGGTGTTACCCGTGTTGGTCTTCGATTCCACCATATCTGGGCAGTCTTCGGTACTTGGTTTTTAATACATGCTAGACACTTTCAAGACATACCAAACCATTATCGTGCTCAAAAATCGAGACTCCTCACTGTGCGAGACATGTTACACAGAGCGATTCCACGTGCTTTTGTTAACAGTCAGCAATGTCCCTACCATATCCTGACATGGTCGAGGAGAATAAAGCGTGATTCAGGCGTGGTAGTAAGGTAAGGGTGACTGTCGTGTGGTTGCAGTAACCTACTCATTGACTGTGTCCACAATGCACATCAGACTTACAAAGGAGAAAGCCTGTTAATAACCCTGAAAACTGTGAGCTGGTGAGGACTTTGGACCTAGCTGGAGGAGCCGGTAGCTGGAGAGCTCCTTGTACAAGCAGGTACCGGGCTCAAGGTCTTTCCTGATGTACCTTACTGGCAGAATAAGAATAAGTCAAGTTTTCAGGCAATATGACCCAATAGGGCGCCAAGTCAAACTGTAGTTTTCCTGATATTGTGTCTCGGCGAGGCGCAAAACTCTTGCGGAGTGCCCAGTCACTCCATTCAGTCAATAGACGGAACGTTTCTCAAAAGGTGTCACTTGGTTCGTTGATCGGTTGTATTACGGGCGTGGGTCCGCGCACGAACTGCTACATACATAGTTCGCGTACTAGGCATGTAGCCTTAATGGTTATATCGGATACAAACGGATACCCACTGGAATTCGGTAAACGGTCATCGCACTTGAAATGAGTTTGAACCACTGAGTTTGCCGGTAGCCTCCAAAGCATGGGATAAAAAGATCTCAAGTAGATACCCTCAATACACAATGAGATAAAAACTGTATGCCAGTAATAAACATAACCCAGAAATTCTCATCTAAGAACTTCTTCCTCTTCTTTTGCTTCCGTCGCTCTAATCGTCTCCTCCACTTCCCAGATAGGCGTACCGCCGTCCCTCAACCACTCCACAATCCTTGTCCACCGATCCATATTATGCGGAAGTGGCAGCATTTTCCATGGAACCCACTCGTGCAACCACGCCAGAAGCCGTTCATGCTGTTCCGGTAAATTATCGAGCATCATCTGCCTTTCCATCTCCTTGTCCTTTACCAGATCGACAACGGATCGTGTACCCTCGGCAAGAGGACTGTGCACTAAGGAAAGCTTATCTACCTTCCAGGATAACTTTTGGCGACGCATCCATCGATCTATTAGAACTGCATGCCCTGAGACTTCGCCCCAAAATACGAGTGATGCAGCGAGCGTTGACCGGTGAGGTACGATTTTTAGGTGTCGCATCCACGCGAGGACACGCGCGATTTCAGATGCACGACCTGTGAGACCAATAAGTAGGATGTAGTGGAGGAACGTCTCGTTCGTCGGGATGATCGAAGGATGATACGAGTCCCATTCCCACAATTCGTCCTCCTTCGTCGCCTCATCTGCACTCTCCACCACACTACCAACTTCTCCACCACACTCCGCCACCTTCTCGCCAACCACATCCTCCTCCTCCTCCAGCCAGATCGGAGTGACATGCTCTTCCTTTTTTGCTCTTACAACCTTCTTCCTCTTCTTCAACAACTCCTCCCATGCCGGTGGCTCCCACGTGTCAACCCCTTCTTCTCTCCACTTCGGAAGCCCGAGATTAAAACCACCCCACACCTCCTCCCCCTCCTCACTCGGTGCCCTCTTCCTCGTCGCCCTCGCCGGCGGCCGGACATGCATCAATGCCATCGGGTCAGGCGCCGCTCCAAACATCGCCTGTAAGAACAACATCCTCGCGTGTTCAGCAGGGAGTCGACCATGCCACAAATTAGGTATGTAAGGCTTCGGTACAGTTGCATCCGGGGGACCCAAGAGCGCCTCGAGTTTCCGCTGGGCGTCGTCCATGCTGATTTCATGAGGTGAGCTGGGGTGGTTGGCCCCGAAGGTACCACGGATGTCATATTTCATGCGAACGACGACGCCTTTAAAGGACGCTCCGTCGAGGTGGCAGGCACGGCGGGTGGCAGCGAGGAGGATGGTGAGCGTGTGTGTGTCGGGAGTCACGTTATACAGAGGCCGAAGAGCGTCCCAGACTGCGAGGATGATGTCGGGCCGGAATGTTCTATTGAGCGTGGCAAGCCAGTCGTTGAAAGTTACGACGGAAAGGGACACCCGATAGAAAGACCGTGGGACTGTTTTTGTTCCTTCATCTTCGGCAGTCAAGTTACCAGATGCATTTTCATCCTCCAATGCTTCTGCTGCATCGAGCTCGCCTTGAGATAGGTTGAGACGATAAGCCCACTGCTGCAACAACCCAAAGGCCGCATGAGGTCGCCCAAATCTTGTGAGTACTTTGATTCCTATGCCCAATGATCTCCGATCCATAACCAGTCCACTGTTATAATACTCGTTCCAATATTTCATCGCCAAATGCAAATCTCCCCTTTCATATAAACCCCGCAAAAGGACGGTGTACGTCACTGTATTCGGTTCGATGTCTTTGCGCATCCGAATTCTCTCAAACAATTTCACCAAAGCTCTACCCGACTCTGCTGGATCGGCAGCCAACGAAGAAAGCGCAGATGTAAATGAGAAGACGTCAGGCACGGGGTCACGCCCTATGATGGTGATTTTTTGATTATTGAGGTCGAGATTTTTCAGACTGAAAGATTTTGGCTTGGCACGAAATTTAGGATTGAGGAGCTTCTCGAGGTATTGAATGGCCGTTGTCTGATTGGTACGCGTACTCAAAAGAAGTTTATCGGCACGGTTGAGGAACGGATCAGGCTCGTTGGGGCGAGTGGGAACGGTATCGAGAGGAGGGGGGAAAACGCGATTTTGAATTTCCGAATAAATCCCTTTGACTTTGTCGACTGATCCTTTTTTTGCGAGAATGTGAAGGTATGCTTCTTGTTGCGCAGGAGTTGGAGTAGTACCGTAACGAGCCATGCGAGATCGAAGGTAATGAGCAAGGTGAATGGTTACAAGCTTATCTTTTAGGAGTGAGTCGTACGTTTCTCTAACGAGACAAAGCTTCTGAGTTTCCATACGTAAAAGAAGATTTACAATAGCTTTGGTAGTCACTGTGGATCGCGTGGGTGCGATAGTTAGAGCCTGAAGGAAGAGGTTGTAGTACAACTCGGAGTGAGGAGCGAGCTCGGTGGTAAGGAATGTGTCCACAACACGTTGGAGAGGCAACAGAAGATTGAAACGCGAGAGAGAAGACACTGCAAGAATAAGTAGAGGACCGTGGAAGTGTTCAGGCGCAGAAGGCAAATGGGCATAAGCCAGATCAAGACCAGCAGGATACGCGTCATCATGGGCACGAACTCGGTACGCCAGGAGATACAACGCTAACCAGAGTGGTCCAAAATCTCCCTTCATCTCATCCAGCGTCTTCGCCAGCCCCTGAGAACGCGTAAAGGGCTTCCAGCGTTCGTAGTCTGGCACGATCACCCTCGCTGCCTTGAAATCGGACTGGCGTATAGCCGCAACAATGCGCCACACCGGCTCATTGGTCTCTCGCAGAAGTGTATCGATGAACGCACTTGTACGTGTAGGGCGTGCTTGCGTCGACACTGCACGGACATGTCGAAACAGTGCATGCATATAACATGACTTGGCAGACAATGATTCGAAAATCAAAATTTGGCTTATGTAACAGAGCCGGCCCGGATGCCGACCATGAGGACATGCAACGACGATACTTACTGTCCAACTATCAATTTCGAGCTATGACCCATGCGTTTGGCACGGGCCTAGTATCCCATTGGGGGCTTCACCCCCAAACCCCCCCCATGCATGGCTTCATTCAGCTCAAACCTCACTTTGTTTTGTCGGAAGTGATTGATGCCATGGACCATGTGGTACTACAAACTTGGACAAACTAAATAGGTGGATAATTCTGACCTGCGGTCCCCTAATGGAGACCACACCAAAAGGTGTAGTCAATGTCCATCCTCCCCCCCCCCTCCCCCCCAGAAAAACATCACCTCCCTAGCCAAACCCCAACCAGTAGACCTGGGAGTGATGCAGGTACCCCCAACCCCCCCTATAACTACCACCACATCACCATAAGCCTACAGAAAATTTAACATTCAGGTAAGGACACATAATGCTCCAGGCAGTGAACACAAATGATCCAGGAACAGTCCTTGAGTAAGTATACCAATCAAATCAGACATAGTTGACCATAGAAAAATAGCCCAGTGACACTCACATTCAGTCAAAATGTACAAATTGTAAACAACATAGACTGTATCCAACAGTCAGTAAAGTAGACCAACCACATGAGGTGAAGACACATTCAGGGACAAACATCATAGACATTAATTCCCTCGCTTGTAACAATAAGCTGACAGCCACCTATAGGCTCAACCACACACTATTACCTGCTGTCCAGCACCTCACACTGATAGAAAAGATGCTCAAAGAACAAGTCTCACTGTGCCTGCAGTTATCAACTAGGATGCTATGCAGACAGATAACCCTGAGACCCATATGCTCCCAAATGAGCTCACTCTGCCCTGTGTTGAACCCAGGGCAAACCAGCAGTCTACTAGTCCAGACCTCTACCCAAGTTACAAGGACTTCCTGCCTCTTCCAGCATGTGTACCTACAGCTAAGAGAGGTATGCAAGATGCACAACTAGGAAAAATCAGGCTTGTCTTTAGGAAAAAAAACTCAACAACCTCAATAACTCTAAAAGAGCTCAGCTACTAAGCCCCACAAAGCATAGAACACCAAAGAGATACACCTCCTCAGCAAACACCCCCTAGGTACTCTAGAACACCCACTGACACTTCCAATACCAGACCTTGAGTTTTCACCAACCCCCTTCCAGGGACACTAGGGTTACACTCTGCTCAGTTACTAGAACCAAAGACAGTGCAAGCAATCCTCCTATATTTGCCTTCAATTACAATTTTGAAACAACTCAACTCACAGAACTCTAGGTACTGTAGGCACTCACAAGATGAATGTGACTGGTAATTCTATGGTGGTGGATAATAGCTTATCAAATCAGAGTGCCACCACTATAGCAGACTCTGCCTGGGACAATTTCCTATCTGTGACTCCCTATAAAACACCCAACTCTGGCATCTTCCAACTATATATCAGCCTTACTGTGAACATCAGTACTCCTTGTTCTACTTCCATGCCCAGCGCTGAGGTTATTGCCAAAAAAAAACATGAGAAATCCAGATGATGGCATCCACATAGACATAAAAAACAACAACCACATTGTCAAGAATGCTGCTGGCTCATAAAAGATGGCCACACCAAATGGGGGATGGCTCAAAATTCACCTGTTTATAAATCTGCTAAACAACATTGACCCATTCCAAGTTGTGGCATGGAACAAGGTTGTAACCAACAAACTATAAGCCAGAGTTTTCCAAGGAAAGTATAAAGCCAACAGTCTTGCAACTGTCAACAAAATGCATGCTCTAATCAAGAGCCTTATACAAGTCAAAAGCAATGTGTCACTCAGAGTGTTCTTTCACTGTAGGAGTGTAACCAGTTAGGTTACCTGTACTATATTTGCTGTGCCCACGGTGCATAGTGTACCATATTTAGCATCCGACATGCACCATTGACACACATCCATAGATTATGTAAGGACAACATCTTGTATTTCACAACATATCTAGTCAATACCAATATTGTGGTCTGATTCAGCTACTGCATGATCTATGCAAGATTGTTCTATCTGTAGCCAATGGCTACAAGGAGAGACCCATGAAATTGGAGCATTTTTCCATTCCATACCACATGCTTGTTTTGAGGCTGAAAATGACTCAACCTGACAAACTTTGAGGTCGCCTCTCTGAATGACTGCTCAGCCTGCCTTATCCCCTTTCATCTTTTAGTAGTTAGCCTTAATGAGTCATATGCATGGATCTTACTCAGAATTGATTTTTGTTAATCATACTCCATTACATACTGGGGCCCAATTAACAGTATTAGTAATAGCATAGCTACCAATGTAGTATATAAAGGCAGCCTGTGGAATAGAATATTTCCAGGCTGAACAATAGCAGTATTCTTCTAGCCTATCCATTGAATTGACTGCAAGCTTCTCTAGCAATGTCTACTCCTCTGCTTACCTTATTCATCTCTTGCCTAACTCTTGCTTGCCTCTGTGCCCGCTTGATTCTTGCTTGTTGCTTGCATTGCTAGCTCTGTGGAAGGAGTTTGGAGATGTTAGGCCTTGCTCTTACAGGACCAGGTAGTGAGCTAGTGACACTCCATATAGTTCACATTAAAAAAGAATCCTGTAGCAGAGCTACAATGCTCTGATTTTATTGCATGTCAATAGTCTCTATCTTCACATTCAGGCACAGTGAGCTAGAAGATGGAGTAAAGGCTATAACATATTGGCAGGGCAAGCATTGTTCCCAAGCTGAAACATGTAGACACAGAAAATGAAAAGAGGACTAGAGCAGTGTTTTATATGGTAGAGGTGCTTATAGTTTTAGTCAGAGAATCATCAGCAGAAGAGGATGTATTGCAAGATTCTACTGACAAACAGGCAAATCAATTAGCACTGAGTAGCAAAGTATACAACTCATCCATTGCTTGACTAAAAATCCTCCTTTGAACCAGGTGAGGGAGCAGCAGCTTTATGTAGCTCCTAAAAGGAGGACTTAGTTAATGGCACATCTAGAATAGGGTCTCCAGCTGCATCTTTTTTGACTATACTAGTTGTGATCTAGAAGAAAGAACTCAGCTCAAAAGTCCTTTGCAAATGCATCCCAGTTTGTGAAGCTCACTATGCCTCTAGAGTGTGGAAAAAACTTGGAGAGCATACAGTGGCTCAAAAAACTGTCCCAATGTTTTATACTTTTTGAAAGATGACATTGGCATGAAGTTGGAAGTAAGTATTTAAAATTCTGATTGAATCATGTAAGATACTATAGCATCATAGCTACAAATTGCATCTTGGCTTATGTAGTTCACATCAAAACTAAGGATCCCACCTCAAAGCACCTTTAGCTTAGTGGTACAAACAGAATCACTACTACTCTAAAACTGTCACTTGGCACAAGCTTGCCACTAGCACATAGTGCACATACTCAATAGGCCAACAGCAATTCATCCTCCATGTGCAACTCAACTGCTTGTACAACTCAGACAGCTCCATCTTCTCAGCCTCACAGCAAGCCATCCTGTCATGGATTGCAAGCCTCAGTCCCCAAGTTCAGCCCAAAATGATCAAGGCCTACTTGGCTTCAATGTGCTCCCTCTACTTTGATGCTGACCTGCCCTTCACAGCCCTGGAATCCCTAGTTGTGCAGTACTTACTACAAGAGATCAAACACTTCTATGGCAAGCACTATTGGTGCCCAGTCTAGCCAATCACACTCCTCATTCTCAATGCTATTCTTGCACAGCTTCAGCCAGGCACCACACCAGGCCATACCATGGTTTATGCAGCCTGCTGCCTGGCCTATCCAGGTCTCTTATACAGCATAGATTTCACAGTTAGTAAGAAAGAAAAATATAATGCAAGTCTCAACCTCTCACACAGCTCAATTCAATTTCTATCCACCTATAACAATGCTACTCACATTCAACTCACTCTTTCTACTTCTAAGACAAACCTCTTTAGAAAGAGCATCACAATTATAGCCACTGCAGCACCTGGCCACTCCTTCTGCTCTATTGCAGCACTAAAAGAATTGTATACAGAATTCCTCTATGATAGCAGTGCTCCTCTCTTTGAGCAACTTGATGGAGAAGTGCTGCCTTACACCTACTTTGTCAAGGCAGTACAGAATGCCTTGGGATTGGCAGGCATCAACTCAGAGCCTTATGCGGTCACAGCTTTTGGCATGAAGCAGCATTAGCAGCAGCCACAGCAGGCTATTAAGACTATAAGATCCAGCTACTGGCACAGCAACTCATACAAGCTGTATATTGAAAATGACCCCATCCAAATCCTCCACCTCTCTCCTCCTCCACTTAGCCTACCCTCACTTAGCCCCTTTCAAGCCTCTGGCACTTTGAAACTTCATTGATTTTCAGCCTCTCTCCCTTCTCTTAGGAGGGAGAAACTGATCATTGAGAACTGTACTGGACTCAAGAAATTGAATTATTTCTTTTCTGCAAACTCTCAGCTTGACTTTCACTGGGTTTCCTAAATCTCGTACCTTGATTCCTTTTTCCATTTCACATTTGACTACCAACCACAAATTAATACACTCAATAGAATATTTGTAAACTTTTGGTTTGTGCTTAAAAACTACTTTGAAAATCACTATAACACCCATTCACACTAATAGGGGATTGTGGTATACATTGCAGCACAGAGCAGGGAGGTCAAGGACAATTTGTCCCCCACATCTTCCATTGCAGATGTGGAGGAGCTAGAGTTTGATACCATAGTTGCCTTTGAGGAGATTAGGATTGGGGTGGATTGGCATACCCATACTAACCATAACCAGGCAGAAGATTTGCTGATAAATACCACTGTACCACTCAAGACCCTCCTCTTCTATCTAGATTTGGGAGCCACCATATGCATATTCCCAGATTCCTCAGACTTTAAGTCTTTGACTTTGATTTCAGAGTGATCCATCTGAGGAGTTGGTGAATCAGCTATTGCAGCAACAGGGATAGGCAATTATATGAATTCACACCAAAGAAGAAGAATATGTTGAGTTGAAGAATGTGCTATATGTCCTAAACTCCGAAGTATGCCTCCTTTCTATCAGCAAACTCATGAAGCAAGTTGGAATAGTTACTACCTTTGATAATGCTGAGACTACTCTAGTGAATAAGATCAACAAAAGTTTTGTTGCATCAGGAACCCTGTTACTCAGGAAAGACCTCTATGCTCTAGGCATCCACTTTGATCAGGCATTGACTGTCCATGCCTCACCCAACCTCAAAACCTGGCACTACAAGTTGGGACATGCAAACTATCAGGCCATCATGCAGATGGTGCATGCTAGGAAGATGGTATGCCAAATCTCCCTTAAAACCTCCAAAATGGTATCATTGTATTGTTAGCAAATAGGCTCAAATGTCTGTGCTAAAAATAAAAGGAAGAGTAAGAGGATCACAGGGCTATGCAAGGCTTAAAAAGGTGCAGGTGGACTTGACAGGACCATTAGCTGTGACATCACATGCTGGCAACAACTATGTCATGAATATTATCAATGATTACACTAATTCCTCTAAAAAACAAGTATAATACATTTGACAAACTGCAGGCATAGATTTTGGCCCATGAAAATGAGACATGTCACAAGCTGAACATTCTTCACACCAGGCATGAGGGCAAACTCAACAGAGAGGCTCATAAAACATAGTAAAAACATAGTACTATAGACTGGTACCTTCTACACATCTGCACACATGAGTAGAGTTGAGTGTATGCATTGTACACCATTAAAGAGGGCACAATCTATGCAAGTGGCCACTGCATGGCATCTATTTCTCTGAGATTAGTTTTATCTGATGGCCATGCACTTGCACAAAAAAACAAAAACTTCATGCAGATGAACTATAGTATGGTATCAAGCTGGACTACTCTTACATTCATGAAATAGGGTGCAGAGTGTTTGTTTTACTCCTCAATTTCTTATTCTTCTCTTTCTGCTGATTCCCTTAGTGCATGATCCTAGCTTTTCATAACTCCTCTACTATCCTTTCTTCCATGCCACTGCCTCCAGGATGTGCCAAGGAAAAGTATACCTGCTGAAATTCAATTGGTTCCTAGATTTTAATCCTTTGCAGATGAGCTTCTTGTATTATGTTTTTGCTGCAAAGGCTATGGCCATCTCTGTGGGTATAATGGTAGACTTATCAGCATTGATTAGGGTCTGTTCACCTTCCAAGGATCTGCATATGTTGAAGGGACCATACTTCTTCATGTTGCTAGCAGCAGATAGATTGTGAGATATTATAGATCTGATTTGGGTTAGGATTTGTCAGACAGCATGGAAAGTATGGCAATTGATTTAAGAAGTTCTTTCATGATGTCACTGGCTTCAAAAACATGGTCTATCTTCTCAAAGATGGTGTGTCAGTGATCTTTGTTAGGAATGTGGAAGGGGTGTTCAACACTTCATGGTGAGGGCTTCTTGAAGCAGACAGACCTGTTAAACTGGCACAGAACCACTATGCCATTTCTTCAAGTATCCTCAGATTTCATAGGGTTCCATTCATCAGCACAAAGTTTTTGCTCAGAGGTTGACAGAGCCCTTTTAATAAAGGAACACACCAATCAATTATTGCCAGTCTATGCTCAGTATTCACAGGGTTCATAGGTTGAGGTGGGTTAAACATGTACTTTCATAATTGTACATGGATAATTCCAAGTCCATGCTATAAGATCAGTCCTTCTACTTCCTGTCATCTTTCTTGAGGATATGCCTAGTCCAGCTTGCCATCACTTTTCTGATCAACAAAATCAGGGAATTTGGTGAGTTGTCAACTTTTTGCATTTCTGCTATCTGGCTAGGTGTCAGGGAATCCTAAGCATGGCTAGGGGCAGCAGTGGAGGTAGTCATAGTGAATTTGAGGTGTGATAGTGACACAGCACCAAAGAAAACAATAGAATCTCTATGTGGCTCACATGCAGACTAGATCCATAATAATTGGATGGTTGATCCAGCAAATGGGAGTAACAAAGGGTGAACTTGTAAGTTCACAAGCCTAGGTCCAAATGTCATATGTGTTCTCAGAGTATATCACAGCAATGGCCCATATGATTACAGGAAACCTAAATGTTATACAGACATGTAAGTATCTGTCTCCTCGGTCTGTAGGTAATTGACTGTATATTGTACCTAAACATCATACAGACACATAAGTATCTGTTTATGGTACCATGAGTAATTAGTTCAATGTATAGTAGTAGTACTGATTAGCTCACCCTCAGTCTGTAGGTAAATGACTGAGGGTGTCATACAGTCTCAAACAAATATATATACATTTTTGTGCCCATTGTCTGAGGGCAGACAAAGCAGTGTGATACCTGAAAGTTAGGTGGCACACTTGCGGTGGCCACAATAACTAGATAGATCGCAACAGTCTGCAGCACTTTCAGTTATTGAGAGAGTGCATCCATAGGTATGCAGAGACAGCGACGAGGTTTTTCCAGGCAGTTGGGCAACGCTACTGAAAAATTTTGAGTTTGGCAGCTCTTAGCCATCAACGGATAACCAAGCCAAACAAATAAACAACCGGAAGTCAACGGTTATGAAAATGGCTGTAAAAAGGACACAGGGCCGAGCCGCCCGAACCGTAAGTAGCATTGTAACCGCCCGACAGAGTTCTTTATCTTTAGATCACAAAGATGCGCCAGGAATATAACAATCGTAAGATCACAGATGTGATTCGCAACGACCGTACTGGCCAAGAGTGTTCTGAACTGCGGAATCACGCCACAAATAAAACAAAGATCAACAAGACTTTTTCGTTTGTTGGGCGATTTTGAACTCTGTCGACGACCATGCCTCGCATTCTCTTTGTCAGCGGATTCCATCCCGCCACTCGCGCCCGCGACCTTGCCTACGAGTTCGAACGGTGAGCTCGTTGTCGTCCTCGATGCCCGCAGCCACCTTGACACCGTCTCCAGCTTTGGCCCTCTTGTTCGTTGCGACGTGCCTGCCCCGCGCAACCCACATGCTAGCTCAAACCCGTGAGTGCATCTTTCCCTCCTCCGCTTCCTCCGCCCCCAGGCCCGAGGTCGAGTCGAGTCGCAATTGGTACTCCACTTCACTACGCCATACGCGATGCCTCTTCCGATCTAAATAAATTCGCTTCGATTTTCGAGTTACCCGCTTCTCGCGAAAAAAAAATTGTGAAAGAACGAGCGCTCAAACGTCGACCACCCGCAGCTACGCCTTCGTCGAATTTCGCTCCCAGCGCGATGCCGAGGACGCCTATTACGAAATGTGCGTTTTCTCCGCCATACTTCTTCCCTTCGCCGAACCAACCCTCTCATAGGCACGGCCGACCCTTCGAGGGAACCCGTCTGAGCATCCAGGTTTGTCGTCTTCTCAGTCGTCTCGTTACTATACTCACAGCACGACAAGTGGGCCAAGAATCCTCCGTCTTCCGTTTGGCGGTACGACCGTCGCCCTTCGCCTCCGGCCCGCTACCGCGACCGTTCTCGCTCGCCGCCTCCTCGACGCGATTATCGCCGTGACGACAGACGTGACGACCGACGTGACGATCGTGACCGTGACCGAGATCGTGATGGCCGCCGCGACGACCGCGAACGTGAACGCCGCCGCTCTCGCACCCCCGACCGTGACAGGGACCGCGACCGCAGGAGGAGTGCTTCCCCTCGACGCTCCGACAGGGACAGGGATGACAGGAGGGAGGAGAGGGCGAGGACCCCGCCGCCCCCCGCTGATGCGATTGAAGAAAAGAAGGCTGTCGAGGAGAGGGGAGGCCAGACACCCCCCTATGAGCATTAAGTTGATTCTGTCATGTGTTTCTGAGAGCTTCCTTTTGGTTTGCTACGTCTTGCTGATGAAAAGTATCTTCCTGTGTGCTCACCATCGAGCGCGAACTCCTTTGTATTCACCTTCTCGATTTCTTCAGACTCTTCCTTATTCTATGCGTTCCCGAGTATGCGTAAATCCTGTGCAGAGTACTGTACATAGTTTAGCTACAGATTTATTTAGATGCGAGCTTCGCTCCCTTATAATGTAGCTTGCATTTCCAACAAAAGGGTGAGCTGCGGCGTAACTTTGACCTTGCAACAAGTTGCGATTCACCAATCTGTCCTGCTCTGGTTTTGCCCCTCTAATTGCTGAGTTGAACTGAAGCATCCAGAGCAATGGAACAGTGTACTTTGTCTGTGCTAACGTGCAGACTTTGGCTGCAACTGGCAGCTCAGCTGGACGAGAGGGCCGAGACGAGAGTGATGATGAGCCGGGAGAACGCAAATAAGCTATTTGACACGACGGCGATTGAATGGGCGGCTCACAAGAGTTTTCAGAAGACTTGTATTTATGAATTCTGGCTAAATACTGCTATCTTACACTGTACAGAAAGAGAAAATAACATTGCTGATCCACGGAGACAATATTGAGACATTCTGGCGGTTTAGTGGTGACAGTGGCCAGAGGCGTAAACCTGTGTGGCGAAGCACTGTCCAACTCTCAGTCCATGACTGGTAATTATGTTTGAGAGCGACTGGCACGTACGTTGTAGTTGTCAGCGTTGATCACGGACTGGGCATCATTAAGGTACTGGTCAGCAACGCAACCGTAGGTAACATCAGTCGTGCCCGACAGGGCGTGAGTAAGCTGATAACAAATAGCCCTTAGTCGTATGGATATCAAGGTAAGTAGAGGATAATCAGACCTCGTGCAGAGTGGTGCCCCCGCGGATGTTGCGAGAAGCGACACTTGTGTCAGAGCACAACCTAGATACGGCGACTTCAGTGAAGAATGGGTTGCAGAAGTAGATCTGTAATGTCACGGGTGTCATTCACAACGAGAGCAAAATGAACGACTGCCAGACGAACGTTGCTCGTTGATACGAGGGTGTAAGCGATGACACCACTAGCGCAGCCGCGGTAGCTGTCAACGCAGCTCAAGCTAGGGGACCGACCTCAGAAAACTAGCATTCATGGTAAGCATGAAGGGACGCACGTCCTAGTAGAGGACTTCTCATCGATAATGGCAGAGTAGACGGAGTTCACGCGGGAAGTGGGGGTGGCACCCCAGTACGCCCGATAAAGGGGGTCAGAGGCACCACGGACGTAGATATGGAAGAACGCGGCGACGGCCAGAGTCTTTGCTTCAGTGTAGCTAAGAAAACCCCCTCCTGAGACGAGCATTTATCATTGTTGGAAGGGGGGAACCAACCTGTCATCGATCATCGCTTTCTTATAAGGGGTTGTGCAAATGTCAACAGCACGCTTGTCCAGCTCGGGAAGCTCGCGGTTGGCCAGGTCACCCGAAAGTTCGACTTCTACGGAGTTTGTCGTCGCCTCAACCTTAGAGAGCTCAAAAGCAGCAGCTAAACGTTGAGTCGCGGCCGGACTCGCATCCTGGACCTGGAAGGTTGTGACAGGCTCAAACGTGTAATTGCCCGCACCAGCGGCGGCAAAGTCGAAGAGGGATGCGACTAAGGAAGGCTATCAGGTCAAACATTAGAATGAAATACAAGAAACCAACCTTGATGAATGGCTGTTACACTCTCACCTGCAGGGATGACGGTGAAAGCAGTGTCGTCAACCTCACTGAGTGATACCGAGAGCTGTGAAAAACTGGAGACAGGCTTGAAGATAACATTAGGTTGCATACAAACCTTGATGCCAGTGAAAGCAACGTCTTGCCCGTCCTTGGTCACCTTGAACGATTTGGTAGGCAGCTGGGAATCAAGAATGGTCCCGTATCTCAAGAGCTTAACAGATTCAGCGCCACCATTCGTCACAGTGGCGGTCAGGACGAGATCGTCGACAGAGCTGACGTTTGCTGCCGAAGCTTGAAGTTCGACGGTCAGTCCATCGAACCTCTTGTAGGGTCCAGCGAGAGCGCCGCCCGCAAGACTGAGAACAACAACAAAACCAAAAAGCATGATTGTGAACAGGTGAGAGCAACGCGGATACTGTGGCTTTGTCCTAAACCTCTTCTCACAGAAACTGTCTGCCTTTTAACGACGTCTGTCGGCCTGAATCACATACATGGTAAATGTACTGACGAGGTGCCCGGTATTGAATTGGTCCACATATCGTATTTGCACCTCTAGATAAATCTAAAACAAATTTCAATGCAACTTCAGTGTGGATGTAAATCTGAATGGGTTCACTACATTTGAACACATAGAAGCTCTTGATCCACTTTGCGAAAAACTTGTGAAACTCGGCTAGTGCCCGCTTTATGCACTAACAAGTGCCTCATCGCGCATAGTATTAGAAGCGCTTCAACACGGCAGTAACGCCCAGTTTCTGTGGTCTGTAGGTGTCAAGCAAAACGGACATCGAAGAAGCGAGAAGGGACAAACCAAGAAAACCCTTCGGATCAAAATACTAATTAGAAACTAATTTTCTTCTCGCGAAAGAATGTTCTGAAGGACGCCAAGATCAAGAGGAGAAGTGATTTATGTGTTCAAAAGAGAAGGCATAGTTACTTCGTCATACATTCATTTGGAGGTACATAGAGTCAATACAATGGATAAATTTGAGTCGATATCGCGTCAGCTGGATCACACACCAGAACATGTTATAGGCGGATAATTATAGCGCGGACGTGCTAGAAAGGACAAGAGACAGAAAGGGCGAAACCCAAACTCGATGTAAACGCGGAAATGCGGAGGTATTTAAGTAAGGGTTCGCGCATTAAGGTGCGTCTCCATATTCCCAGGCGACCGATAGTTTTTCGTGATATGCAACGCGCGAGACGCACTGCGATGCATCGGTGTTGACTGTGCCTGAAAAGATCTGGATGAGTAGCTGGTCCAGGGGCATGATCTGTGCCTGAAGAATAAAAGAGAAGAAAAGGGTATATGTAGATGTGGGCGGCACGTTGATGCCGATATAAGCGTTGACGCTCAGATGAGCGTTGGCAATAACGTTTGAATAGCCTTGTGGGGTATCAATAGGCACGGGCCGACGGCACCTTCGTCTGGCAGGAAGTCGAGGCCCACATCAGAGTCATTGTCCTCGCTACGTTTCCTTGTTGCAGCAGCAAACCTTGCACCAAACACATGGTTTTCCACGGGTTTTGGGGGAGACTGTGCGGTTTATGAGATGAGCTGGCTGGAAGGCGTGTATGAGAAGTTGCTTGCCTTCTTTTGCAACGCTTTGATCAATTTTCGCACGATATCAACAGCCGCAGCTCGGTACACAGTAAAAGATGTCAAAAGCCGATATCGGATTGCTACAAACGTTCGTACATATACGCACTATCCGATGGACTCGTTCATTCTTTGATAATGTCGACTACTGAAGAGCTGGAAACGCGCGATAAGGAGGTGCAACAGGTCGACAGAGCTAATATATCCGATAAGTGAGGAAGAGGTCATGCGAGTTTCGCTCCTGTATAATGTAGCTAGCGTTTCCAACGAAAGGATCGGCTGCATCAGTATCAATTTTCACCAATCACTCTTGCAACAAGTTGCGACGCATAAATCTGTCCTGTTCTGGTTTCGCCCGTCTAGCCTGAGTTGGATTGAAGCATCCAGAGCTTAGCAGTGAATAGTCGACTTCGTCTATGCTAACTTGCGAGACCTTCGACTGCACTGACAAAGTCCCAAGTCAAGCGTTCCTAACGCTCCCCCACTCTTCCCTTGAGGTCCGACCATCAATCGCACTTGCCTCGCTCAAACCATTCCACACCTTCTCTGCTCGTGTCCATGTCTCCCAGGGCTCATCTCCCTCAACCACTCGCGCATGCATCACGAAGAATATCCACCGTTCTACGCGCTCGAAGAAGAACAGCGTGTGAAGAGCGAATCTATGCTTCAGATTCTCCACGCAAGAAGGAAAGAGCGGATCGAGCGGATTAAGTGCAGGGATGGGGAGGGGTATCGATGGTGGGATCTGCTGGGCACGAAGGCGTTGAAGTGAGCTGCTTGAAGGAGATGAAGGGCCAAGAAAAGGGGGGGAGAGGATCGTGGTGAAGAGTTTGCGAGAGGAGACAGAAAAAAGGCGGTCAGTGTCACTTCCGACGAGCAGGGCATGCTGAGGGGAAGGAGCCGCGAGAAGGATTGTGAAGAAGCGCGGCGCGAGGTAGGTAATTACCAAGTGAGGTGCTGAATCTCCTGGACGAGATGCTCTAGGAGCGAATGTCACGTCGGGTACAGCAATATCTGCCGACACAAGGGAGACATGCAGACCGAGTTCTTCCACTCGATGTTGGAAGAACTGATACACCCTCAGGCGGGCATAATGTTCTAGCAGGCTTTCACCTTGCCATTTGACACCACCACCCCAACGCATACTACTCCATGCAGAAAACTCAACTTTCTTCGGAGGAGGAAAGGGTTCAGGACGTATAAAGACGTCAAGGCGCTTATGGTAATGTAGTATCCATGCTTGTGCGAGGATGCGAAAAAGCGAGAGGAACAAGACGAAAGGGGCACGAGAGAGCGAGAGAAGGAGATTTGGTGCTGTCAGAGGGTATGAAGCAGTGGGACGAAGGAGAGCAGTAAGCTTTAGAGGACCAGGTATCTCAGTGTTGTCCGTAATTGAAGAAGTATGCAGATGGACACGAACTGTGGGTCTGGGGAAGTCAGTATGGCATTGACTATGTGTTGGAGGATGTGAGGGAGATTTGATTGAGATGGTATAGAATCCAGAGCGATCGTTGAACGGGGAGACGTGGAATTCGCGGGGTAAAGTCCATTGGTGATCGTACCTTCATTAATGTGAGATAGGTCGCTATTTCAGCAATCTGTGCAAGATTTTACCCTTTTGGTCGTGATTCTGCTGAGTCTTCATTCTGACCAACTTCAAGGAGATAGACGTGAATTTCTCCAAAGGTATTATGAACCTAACAGTACACAATTGATCTCGAGGATATAGTTAATGGCCTAAGGGGCATACCTCTAGAGCGACTAACCACAGTGCCGTTCCACCTGCCTTATAACAGAAGTATACAGTTAGAGGGTTTATCCCTTCAAATCCAAAGTAGTTGGGCATCGTCAGCATCCAAGCGTCATCCAAGAGAGTTTCGCTACTCGGTCCAATGTAGCCTCTTTCTATCAGCAGCGCAACTAGCTTTTCCCGTATCGTTTGTGGAACACCAGCGCTGTTAAAAACATCTGCAAAGTAGGGGTTTGTCCGCACGCCGGTAAGACGCCCCCAGCGACTTCCATACCCAAACAACCAGCCTTTCCAGAGATCGAGTTTGTGGTGCTCCAATGCATCCAAGGACATGAGGAATGCAATTGTGGGGTACGTGAAGGCATGGGAGGACTCTACAGGAAGAAAACGGGCATGAGTTACTTGGTTTTCGAGAATGTAGCCCCTGATTTGTGTGGCTGACGCAGGGCACCGATTCAAATTCAAGCACCATGCAGAGAGAGAAGCACAGAAGATAGCCACGCCGGCGTCTGTCAAAGTCACAGAGAACATGATAACCACGGAGGTCGCGTCGAAATGATGGCATCTGCCATACGTCCACGTGATCGCCTCGACTGATACCAAATCAGACTTGAGTTAGGCAGACCAGCAGCTCAAGTGCATCTTTCTTACCCAGAACGAAATGAAGGACTTCGAACCAGACAAACCTGTGTTGCCCAAAGTACCAATCCCAGTCGAGGAGAGCAAAGCTCAAAGGCTTCAGAGGTCTCAAGCACGATTTCGCGACCGAGGCGGGTTAGTAACACAACGAACCGGACAGAGTGGCTTTAGTTGACCGACCTCTGGATAGAATCTTCGTTCCGACTGCTCGCAATACATTGGTCGACATTCTTCTTGGGCGGAAAGTTGCGTCACCGAAGAAAGGACGTCGACGTTCAGCGTCGCTTTCTCCGAAAAAGAAGGCAAAAAGTGGCCTTTTGAACAATATTGAAGAAGTGAAGGCTGTGAGAACGTCCCCGAGGAAAGCTGCACAAAGGCGGGAGCCCGAAGCGGCTATGATATCTATTATTGCGCCACTTCGGCCTGAACTGAATGAAGTTCGAGAACCTTCCGATTCCCGAGACGTGGTATTGAAGCATAAAGCAACGAAGAAATCTGAAAAGAAAGCGGAAACACTTGCTACCGCTACCTCAAAAGCCAAAGTCAAAGGTCAGCGAGATCATCAATCATTTATTTAGCAACTGAAATAAGAACCTAGGGGACAGTGCAAAACCTGTTACCAAAAAGCGTGGACGGAAACCTAAGACCACTGTTCAAGAGGTTGAACGCCTAGATCCACCAGATCCTTCGCCCCTAGCAAAATCGCAATTAGCGCCCAAAAAGTCACGAACAAAAAGTGTGTCAAAGAAGCCTGCGAGGCTTGGAGAATCTAAGAAAGGCTCCTCAATTGAAAGTCCCGAACCGAAGAAATCGGCTAAAGCTACATCAAAGACTGCACTAGATGCTGACACCACAAAATCTTGTCTGTTCTTTTTTAGTACCGCATTCGACAGACGCATTCTTACCAATAGCCTAGTTCGCGCATCTACATCGAAGAACTCTACTACCTCCAAACAGAAGCCTACTACTTCTGTAGAACCAGGGCCGGCTCCCTTGCAACAATTGTCTACAGGCGCAGGTCCGCCCAAGACAAAAAAGGCATCAGTCTCAGATGACGATCAACGAACCAACAAAGTGCACCAGGAATGCTCGCGGGAGGGTGTCATCGCTAAGGGAAAGGGTAAAAAGAAAGTGCCACAGACTAACGACCCGGGCGACAAGCTCGATGTAACTCTAGCCAAAGCTCAACCGAAATCTCGAAAGAAACGCGCCCGACCTGCGGATTCAGAGTCAGAGTCAGAGTGTCCTTCGCCGTCTAAGCGAGTGAAGGTGAAGCAAGCACCCTCGGAGGAGACCAAATCTAAAGCACGTCAAAGAAAGACACCGACGGCGCAGAAGGATACTATCAAGAGTAAAGAGGAAACCATTGGCACAAAAACTCGGTCCAAGTCTCCATCAAAGAAACGTGCTCGAGAGCCTGACGATGAGCGACCGGGTGCCAAGCACAAGAAGACGAAGGGCACGGTGGACGTGACCCCGAGTTCTGATGGCGCTGTTCCTAAGCAGGCAAAAATGTCAAAAGAGCCAAAGGAGCGCAAGGCGGAAAAGACAAAGAAGCCGTGAGTTTTCTCTCTTACTTAACTACTATACCCATGCTCATGACAAACCTATCTCCTTCAAAGGTCTACCTCAAAGACCTCTCGTGCTAAGAAGGGAACAACCCAAGCTACAAAAGTGGACAAGGTAGGCACTTTAAGATTTGTTCCTCGATTGGAGAACACGACATGAACGTTTACCACAGGCACCCGCTGAAACCAATACCGAAACCAGCACGTTAATTATCTCTAGAATTCGACCCCGCAAGAGCGTGATTATACGTATGAAACACTCAGAGCAGCACCAAATGGACGACGACCCGGACCCTATCAACTTCTTGACATAGACCTGGGCCATTTCATCTAGTTAGTATCTTCAGTCCTTGCTACATTATGTAATGTATGTAAAGTTATATGTATCACCAATGAGCACTTTTCGCTTAAGTTCTCCAGAGTTATGTGGAAAAACGGTTTGAGCCGGTCGCATTATATTTGACATGACGACGACGGTTCACAAGAGTTTTCAGAAGGCTTATATTTCCACACCAGGTTAATAATCCGGTTAAATACTGCAGTCGATGACATCTTTACAAAGGGGGAAAAAATTATTTCTGCTCCACTGAGACAACATTGAGAAAATTCTGACGCCTTAGCACTGGGTGTTGGCGTAAACCTGAGTGGCGAAGCACTGTCCAACTCTTAGTCTAGGATTGAAAATCATGTATGGGAGCGACTGGCACGTACGTTGTAGCTGTCAGCATTGACCAAGGACTGGGCATCAGTAAGAGCCTGGTCAGCAGCGCAACCGTAGGTAACATCATCGGTGCCTGACAGGGCGTGAGTAAGCTGATAACAATTAGCCCTAATGCATATCATGGTAACGATAAAAGATATACAGACCTCATGCAGGGTGGTGCCGCCTCGGATGTTGCGAGAAGCGACACTTGTGCCAGAGCACAGCCCAGATGTGGTAACTTCACTGAAGAATGGGTTGCAGAAGTAGATCTGTAATGTCATAGTGTCATCGACGACGAGCAAAATGACTGTCAAACTGTCAGACGAACGTTGGTCGTGGAGATGACGGTATAAGCTATGACGCCACTAGTGCAGGCGCGGTAGCTGTCAACGCAGCTCAAGCTAGAAGACCGACCTCAGCAAACCAGAAATTATGATAAGCATGAAGGAACACACGTCCTAGTAGAAGAGTTCTCATTGGCAACGGCACTGTAGACGGAGGACACGCGGGAAATGGAGCTGGCACCCCAATACGCCTGATAAAGGGGGTCAGATGCACCACGACTGCGGATATATGAGACGGAGAGGGAAGCCAGAGTCTTTCCTTCGGAGTAGCTAGGAAAACACCCTCCTGAGACGAGTATTCATTATTGTTGGAAGGGAGAACCGACCTGGCATCGATGACCGACTTCTTAGAAGAGGTTGTGCAAATGTCGACAGCACGCTCGTCCAGTTCGAGAAGCTCGCGCTTAGCCAGGTCACCCGAAAGTTCGATTTCAACGGGGTTTGTCGTCGCCCCAACTCTAGAGAGCTCGAAAACAGCTAAAAGCTGAGTCGCATCCTGGACATAGAAGTTTGTGACAGGCTCAAATGTGTATGTGCCCGCACCAGCGGCGGCAAAGTCGAAGAGAGATGCGACTAAGGAAGACCATCAGGTTAAACATTTGAATGAAATACCAAGAAATCAACCTTGATGAGTGACTGTTACACTCTCGCCTGCAGGGATGACGGTGAAAGCAGTGTCGTCAACCTCACTGAGTGATACCGAGAGCTGTGAAAAATTGTAATATCAGAATGATAACCTAAAGATGACATTAGGTTGCATACAAACCTTGATGCCAGTGAAAGCAACGTCTTGCCCGTCCTTGGTCACCTTGAACGATCTGGTAGGCAGCTGAGAATCAAGAATTGTCCCGTATCTCAAGAGTTTAACAGATTCAGCGCCACCGTTCGTCACAGTGGCGGTCAGGACGAGGTCGTCGACAGAGCTGACGCTTGCTGCCGAAGCTTGAAGTTCGACGGTCAGTCCATCGAACCTCTTGTAGGGTCCAGCGAGAGCGCCGCCCGCAAGACAGAGAGCGACAAAAAAGCCGAAGAGCATGACTGTGAAGAGGTTAGAGCAACGCGGATACTGTGGCCTTGTCCACCTCTTCTCACAAAACTTTCTGCCTTTTAACGACCTCTGTCGGCCCTCTACGTCCCGCTGGTTTCCGGGAGGATGGAGAACATGTGGTATGCCGAAGGTGTAACAAAGCGCTACAAAAATAAGAAAATTCCTGTGCCAAGCTAATATTGTTCGAGTTACAAGAGGACATTTGGCAGGCCACATGAAGCTTGAAAAGGCGATTACTCAGGAGATCCAGTGACATAGTACATGCAAGGTGATGACAGGTGGACAAGGTCGAGAAACTCATGACATGGATTACAGATTTAACGGATCGGATGGATCCTAATTCAATGCCTTGAAAACAAGAATCTGGTTAGTAGCTCGGCGAGAAGTGGAAACAAACAGTGGCAACCACACTGATTGGAGGATGCTTCGGGTCACCTTGTTTCTGAGACTTGATTGAGAATAGCCGTGAATGATTATGACATTGCAGCAAATCGAAATTGATAGAGGACAAGCAGAAACGATGCATTGGAGCTGAAGTAAACAGCAATAGTACAGAGAGTCACATGGTAAATGGACGCATACCAATTGATGAGGCGCGCGGAATTGAATTGGTCCACATGGCGTATTTGCACATCTCGATAGATATCTAATACAAACGTCAATACAATTTCAGTGTGGATGTGAATCTGAACGAGTTCGCTAGATTCAAAACGCGTTAGCACATAATAGAGGCTCTTGTTCTAATTTACGAAAAACTTGTAAAATTCGCTTATGCACTGATAAGCGGCCAACGAATGCCTCATGGCGTATAGAAGCGCTTTAAGTATCCAACACGGCAGTGGCACCCAGTGTCAGGTGTTCAGCATGCTGTGTGGGTGGCAAGCAAAAAGGACATCGAAGAAGCAAGAAAGGGCAAGCCAAGAAAACCCTTGGGCCTTAGGATCAAAATACTGATTAGAGCCTAATTTTCTTAAGAATATTCTGAAGGACGCCATTATCAAAAGGGAGATCAATATAGTTCGAAATAGAAGGCATAGTTACTTCGTAACACATTCATCTGGAGTAGAGTCAATATAATGGATAAATTTGAGTTGATATCGGGTCAGCTGGTGCAGTAGACATTGAGGGATCATAGTAGTAGATCTTGCTCTGTTATGGGTCAGGGTGAATATAGTGCGGACGTACTAGAGAGGAAAAGAGACAGAAAGGGTGATACCCAAATCCGATGTAAACGCGGAGGTACTTAAGTGAGGATGATGACATCTCGCCAGGTTTTGATATTTAGCTCAAATTGGCCAGAAAGGCCAAAAAGCTTCTTGAATCCCTATTGTGAATTTTCCTCAACCGTCACACAGAAACAGAGAGAGTAGTCGCAGTAATTATCCGTGTCTCGTTCCCACAATTATACCGAGTCATCTTCATGTGCACGCGTGACTGCCTGATTTATTTTTGTGGTGTCAGCTGTGAGGTCAGGAAATTGTGGCATGTGCCGTATTGCGGCTCATATTATCGGCCTGGGTTGCCCGGGATACCTTGTAAATGGCCCAGGTATATACTATTATCACTTCTTGCTCATGGATCCGGTACTACTTGAAGTCAATCTGATTCCTTTGGCTTCTACTGGCAGAAGCTGAATTCTGAGATGTTGGGAACAAAGTCGAGGGAATCAACGAGTACAACTTGAGCACGACAGTAAGTTCGATACGTGAAGATACTCTTACTTCATCATGAATCCAAATCTTTACCCATCTCTCATTTGGTGAGCTCTGAGCCTAAGTCACTCAAAAAAGCCTTTGAATTCGATGAGAGCACACTCCGGGTTTTCTTGTACAGTTATTTAATTTGGTTGATTTGGATGACTGTCCTTCATATTTGACAAGTTAGTATGTGTGGCGCAAAAAAAAAATCTACTTGACCCCCAAGGTCACGTTGTTGACACTTATCGGCATCCATTTTATTGTTTATATGGACAATCTACAGTATACACATGTCAAAGTTATGCTCGAGGGCTCTAGATATAGATAAGACCTAACAAGAAAAAAGCACGAGAGTCCCATAAACAGCCAAACAATCACTCGGAAACAAGAATCCTCTGCAGAATCTCCGCATTCACCGCGTGGACTTTGAGACACTTTTGAAATAGTTTCTTATCAATGTCAAACTGGATCCGACTCGCAAGATGTTGTCCAGCGACCAAAGACTTGATGACACTGGCGATTCGTCGTTGTTTCTGAACATTGATCAGGGGTTCAAGGTGCATTGATGGCGGTAGAGGCGTAAGGGCCGAGAATACCTCGGGATGTGCAGGGGCATCGAAATTCGAAGTGACAGGGTTGATACCGACTGCTTCTTCAGGAGCAGTGGGATCAATTAGATCTGGAAGTCGACTATGGCGCTGTAGTTGAGACAGGTAGACACCTAGGAGCACATTGAACGAAATCATAGATGTCAATAAGGAAAGACCGACCAATGAAAGGAATGCAGGCCGTAGGTACCGCAGGGCGCTCCGTGCCAGCCTTGCTTTTACCAGGCTGGTTATCGCCACCGCTGATGACAGAGGCTGTCTTAGAGTTAACGTCAAGTGGTTTGGCGTCAACAATTGATGTGACCGCTTGACGAATATGAATGAAGTCATCAGCACTATTTGCAAATGCCTTCAAGTCCCGATACATGCGGGTTTCCCAAATGCCTAGACGGCTCCAGCCAGTACGCTTCATCGCCTTTGTTACCCAGTCGCTGCCCAGCCCGGTAATAATCGCAACTAACGTGCTGAAATTACACATCCGATAGGATTTCTATAGGACATCAGCACTATACCGGTTCCGAAGTTATGGTGTTTCTTACCCATGCTATACGAATCAATTTGGCTGCAACCAGAGGACGATCGTTGGGCGACGCCAAAACGACCTCTGAGATTGTAAAATTGGCCATGAGGTTGAACCGCGCCCGAACGGCGCCAAGGGCGCTTGTTTTGTCAGGGTGTCTATGCTCAACCTTCCAACGGGCTCTGTCCTTCAGATACTGCACCCAGTCCAATACATCAACCTCTTGACAGTTCATCCAATCATCCAATACAAGTTCTTCGAATTTCACGCCTATGAAAAGTTCCCTGTCAATCATAGCAAAGTGCTCAGCGAGGTTCGCGGCCCGATACATGAGGACAAAGGAGCGAATCCTAGAATTCTCCCGAGGCGAGATTTCAGCAGTTGGATACATAAGGACAAAGGAGCGAGACCTAGTACCCTCTCGAGAGGGGACAAATGGTGTTTGTGGTTCTGCATTGGTAGAAGACGACGTTGATGGGCGGGATGGTAATCTTCCTTGAAGAATTTCGAGGGGGACAGCCGCCTCGACAGCCGGCCTCGCATCCATCGAACGAGCTGGTGATGTTGGGCTAGGACTGATGGTATGGTTCAACTGTGTGGGAACAGGGGTCTTTACAATTTCCTGGGCTTCCCCTTCGCCAGAAGTGGCAAAGTCCGCCGCCGCCGCCGTGTCCAGGCGTATAGTCACAGAGTTTTGATCAAGTTCGAAGCTATCGTCAATGCGGCTCGCTTCGTATTCTTCCTCATCTGAGTCGTCAGGAAACGGTGGTTGTTCATCTGAATAGTCGCCAGCCGCCAAACGTTCCTGGATTGAACGCACCCAGCCATCAACCTTAGAAGCCTTCTCCAGCTCTTTCTGAGGATTAATCTGACCTTCTAAGCGGCGCAACGCATCTTCCACGTCTCCCTTTTCTTCATCGTCGCTTAACGAATCAATAAGCGCATTCAATTGCCATTGCGCAACGGTCCCTCCAAGCCCTACCGCCGACGTAGCAGAAGCATGAGAGGAAGGTGCAGATGTCACTGAATCTCGCGAAGTCAAGCCCATAGACGAAACGGTGTCTCTCCTCACAAATTCAAAGTCACGACGCATAGGTAGCTTCTTAGGTGGGCGGCGTAATCCCGGCGGGCCGCTAGGCCCAGCTTGAACTTCGTAGTAGCCAGAAGAGGTATCGGAGAGATCATCGATCGAGATGACATCAAATTGCCACTGTGACCGTTCCAATTGCGGAAACGTGGGCGGACCAGTGAGTGGCTCACCGAAAGAATCTGTCGATGTTGAAGACCGCACAGACACCCGGTCATCTCTGGAAGGGACCGCGCTCTCATTAACAATCGTGTCCGTCACTTCTGACGCCTGAGAAAGGCCAGGGGGCAACTTGGGCTGTTCCTCAGACTCGAAGGAGCTAGATATCGATTCAGCTGGAGTCTCGGCCATCACAGGCTCAACTGACCCCCGTTCAAGCACCGCCGGCTCGATGCTCTGTTCGGATGTGTAATCGGCAGCCAACTTCGCTATGGCTGGGGGCGTATGCGCTCGTGGAGGCTCAGGCGACAACGGTACAGGCACATCAACTGTCTGCAGCGGCACTACATGTTCCGGGGGCCCAGCCAACTCTAGATCAAATGCCGAAACATCTGCAGAAGCCGTTACCACCGTCATCGCAGGTGGGCTGGGTGGGGTTCGCGCATTAAGCGTACGTCTCCATCTTCCCAGGCGACCAATAGTTTTCGTGATAACACGCGAGACCGCACTGCGATGCGTCGGTGGTGACTGTGCGATCACCGGCAGATCCGTATTAGTAACTGGCCCAGGGGCATGATCTGTGCGCTGAAGAATAGAGAGAGAAGAAATGGGTATAGATGTGGGTCGTGTAGGGGACACGTTGATGCCGAGATGGGCGTTGGCAATGTCGTGTGAGAAGCCCTGTGGGGTATCAATATGCACGGCACCTTCGTCTGGCGGGAAGTCGAGGTCCACATCAGAGTCGTCGTCCTCGCTATGTCTCCTAGTTGCAGCGGCAAACCTTGCACCAAGCACATGGTTTTCCACGGGTTTTGGGGAGATGGACTTGCGCGGTTTGGGAGATGACCTAGCTGGAAGGCGTGTATGTGCTTGCTTGCATTCTTTTGTAACCTTGATTAATTTTCGCACGATGCCCTAGATCATGAATTGCCAAATTTTTAACAAAAAACCACCTCTTCTCATCACAAACGAAAAGAAAGAAGAACTTACCAGACCATCAACATGCTTCCTCAATATGGGATCACGGACCAAAGAATTCAGCCAGTTTGCCATCAACAACCGCAGCTCGCGATTCGGTATGAAGTCCACAGTGAAAAATGTCAAAATCCAGTATCGGATGGCCACAAACGTCCGTACACGCACTATCCGATGAACTCGTTCATTCTTCAGTGACGTCGACTGCTGAAGAGCCCAATGGAAACGCGCGATAAGGAGATGCAACAGGTCGACAGAGCTAATATATGTCCGATAAGTGAGGAAGAAGTCAAGGAGCTCATCGTAATTCAGGTCGCTCGTGAGTTGTGCAATCCACCGTTCGATTGTTGCCGCAATTAGAACCTTCTGTGTCTCTCCTACTAACGTCGGTGACTCGACAGCCTTGATTTTGCTTGCACGCCTCTTAGAGAGAGATGATGACCGTACAGAGGACAAGTCCGTGACAGAGCCGTATTCGAGAGATTGGTCGTCGAAATCACGATCAGACTGAACTTCGCCCCAAATCACGAAGCGCGGATCATCTCGTGGTGCAGCACTTTCATCTGCAGACAGTGATAGCTTAATAACCGTAGTCGATTCTGATTCGAATGAGAGCTTTTCGAGCCTTGGAAGGCCTCTGTAGTTCTGAAGCACGTCGAAAACTTCTGTCGAATATCGAGATAGAGAAACCGGTTCTGGAGCATGCTTAACTGCTGAATCAGGCATAGAATCTGCTTTAGGCTCTGACTCAGACACTGTTTCAGTTGCCGCTGAGAAAGTTGGGTCATGGGTGTTCGAGGTCGGAGTCATCTCATTAGGTTCAGGAGGCGATAGTGTAGGACGAATGCGTAACGCTGAGGGGGGACGATTGGAGTCTGGGTCATCAAGATACATTTCCATCGCCAAAGACGAATCTTGTCGTTGAATTGGAGGGTCATCAGCCTGGCGAGCAGTGAGCCCTGATTCAAACGATTGAACTTCGCGTAAATGTCGAGGGACTGGTAATAGATCTGCATCTCCGGTAGTCTTGCGGGACGGTGAGTCATAAGAAACACCATGCCCGAATGGGTGGGAGATTATGGCAGGGGACTTGAGGTGATCGTAAGTTTCATTGGGTGATTGTTCGTCAGAGGTTAAACTGTTCGTAGATATGCTTGCGGAGGTCGAAGGGGGCGGATACCAATCCATGAGTTGTCCGAAGAGGTCTACAGTAGTTGGGTTGCGAACCACTGTTGAAAACGGGGATACGTCGGCACCAGTGACACTTCGTGAATGAAGGCGCCCCGTAACCAAGTAAGTTTGGGCAGGTCCGTCATTAGTTGTGCTAACCAAGTCAGGTATTGATCTAGTCTTCCTAAGCTTTCGAGGGGCCGAAGGTTGGGCCGTTTTCGAATTGATACCGTTCTTGAAGATGGACGAAAGATGGGGGTGCATGCTAATGCGTGACCGGCGCTTGACACGAAGGGATACAGACGAATCATTGGGTGACATAAAGGAAGATGTGATGCGCTCCTCAATCTCTGCGGCGTTAGCTGCTGGTGCGGAGAGTTCACGGTGGCTAAATAAGCGGTCTTGAGTCAGGACTATATAGCGATGTCACAAAATCTGGACACGGACCCCACACGAAACATCGGCTTCCCATGCTGATTGACAAATGCCGTGATAGCACAAGGAGAACGGACATCTTTCCCAACACCCAGCACTTGATCCCAGTATTTCTTCAGTTCTCGAGCTGTGGGTCCTGACGATGTCTCAACGAAACTCCGGTCATCTGTTGAAGATGATCAAAAGGACGGCACAAATACAGCAAACGAGTCAACGCACGAGCAATAAAAACATCAGCATTTATAAGTTCAGGTGGCAAGCGATGTGTTTCTACTAACTGTTCTTGCAAGGCAAATGAAGATTGGGACGAGTCTGTCAGACGAGTTGGAATGGGAAGCAGCATGGTGTCAGAAGGAAGATCAGGTATATCTGGAACGGAAGGCATTGTGATTACTGGATCAGCGTTGTAGGTCATAGTAAGCAGAGGGGGCGTGTTTTCGTGAAATTCGGGCTGAAGTGTCGACATTGTGACCTGATTACTAGAAGACTATGAAAGAAGACTGTGACAAATGCAAGAAGCTAATTGGCCATGTTGATCACAGTAACAGTTGGAAAAGAAGGGAAGTATGCAACCAGGTTCCAGCCGGCAAAGAGATGAATGACACGAATGATCAAGGCTCACCACCGTCGGGCGAGACAAAGTGCAAGTAGTACAAAGATGTGTGCAAAGAGAGCTCGATGAAGAGGAGTTCGGTTCTTGTCGCTGTTGTGGCCGATTTCAAGGGGGATTTCCTTGTCCGATATTGAAGATTAGTCATCCATTGAACATATATGTACCCCCGGATACTCGACATCACACAGCCTGCGTAAAGGGCCCACAAATTTTCCAAGGCTGTACACGGACAGCAATACATGGAAAGCAAGGCTCCATCATTTGCACATCATACTCGTAGTTCGCCACCGCGTCAATCTTGTCTGGCAGCGATTATTGCTCGGCTGTTTCCTGGGGTCTTGGTTCTCACGTGCCGTGACGACTTGCGGACAGTCGCGTCGCGCTCTTTGCCTCTTGCTTCATCCTCGTTCCTTTCCTCGCTCCTTCTTTAGAAAGCAATGTCCATTGTAACTATCAGAGTCAGTGCTTCTACCGTGAATGCTCATAACGCTACTGAGCATTGCCTAGAATGTCGAGTTCATCAACAACCCAGCTCGATTTTCAGACGTGTATCGATTTCGCGTGACTTTTGAGTGTATAGCACCCCTGAAAGACGGTGCGCGATTATGTCCTGCCGATGAACCAGCATCCTCATTTCATTAGACCTCGAATGGAAACTCATATACGTCTCGTCGCCAGGTGACGAAGACCTTGATCAAGAGCTGGATGACTGCCTTGTCGGACCAGTCCCAATCGGCGTCAACTCCTTCGAATTCGAGGGCTCAGCGCCAGACCCATCAAAAATACCCGCAGAAGACGTCCTCGGCGTCGCAGCACTCATATTGACTGGCTCGTATAAGGATCAAGAGTTCGTGCGCGTAGGATATTACCAGAACACGGAATACGACAATGAAGAGATGAAGGAGACACCCCCTCCACAGATTATGTTTCAACGGCTTGTTCGTGAGATTAGTGCGAAGCCACGAGTGACTCGTTTTCAGATTAAATGGTGGGTCTGCGAATTCATGTGGCGCTCGTCCTAAAAAACGGTCACGACAGGGACGTTCAACCTCCAACACAAGGCGCGTCTGCGGGAGCGGCAACTTCTGCAGCTGTGCCATCGGCGAACGATCTCGACGATATGGATGTCGATAACAATAAAACATCCTCATGACATTGTACTGAATACCTTTCTTTCTTTCATATTGCTCGCATTTCCAATAGGCTTGTACTTACTTCTTTTGACTATCAAGAATGGTCATACCCAATGCTTCCTATGTAGTTAGTACGTGACCCCGGACAGCCAGCCACTCCCATTGAACCGGATTGTTGCGAACAACGAAGCTACGTATACCGCCAATTGATTCAGTCATGAATCACCTATGTATGGAACATGATAGAAAAGATGCATTATACCTTGGGTATGAAGCTATGTGCGTGTAAAAGATGAACAAGTGACAGTCAGGCATTTGACTAGTTTGTGAGTTGCAATACTATAAACATCAATCATCGAGGTCGATCATGACACCTTCGAGTTCCCGTTCAGAGAGATGTTCAGATAGTTCATCCGTCGAGCTATCAAGATCGTGGAGAGCCATGTCCCGATTTTCGGAGGTCGGGACAACGATGTTTGAGCGGATTCGATGTCCTGGTCGTGGTCCTAGTTCGATCCCTTTTCTTGAGGACTGTAGCGCCTCCAGGGACCGCAACTGAAGCCATTAGGCATTCCGATCATCAAGAATACAAGATGATACACTAAATGCTTACCTTCTTTTGAACATCCGAGTCTCTCGGCCCTCTACGTTGTCCTGACATGACAATAGGATCAAACCCGAGACGTTTAATCATCTCAGCCGTATACGCATTCTTTGTCGTCGCCGCAACCTCTTCCTCTTCACTCCCTTTATCAATTTCCCTTGCTTTCCCTTTCACCTTCCCTTTACCGTCCATTTTCCCCCTGGCATCACTCTCTTTCCCAACTTCCCTAGCCTTTATGACTGCCTTCATTCCCTCCTTATCCCTCTCCAACAAAGTCATCAAGGCACGGTCAGTAGCCCTCTTTGACATCTTCCGCGCAGCCTTGGCCTGTCCCTCCCGTCCAATATTTTCGGTGACGAACAACGTCCGCGAATCAACCTGGGAGTCATTGACAACATGCCCGGAGACTATGTACGTGGCACTGCCAGACACAGGCTCTGGCTTCAGGCCCCACTGCTTTGCCGGGTCATACACAGGTTTGCGTTTGGGCGCAGATGTAGTAGATAGACCCATGGTACTGTTGTAGAGTTAGAAAATATCTGCAAGGACTGAACTGGTCAAGCAAAGTAACGATCACATACCCTATAGAGAACTCAGCACGTCCCGCACGCCGTCGTTCCACTGCGTGCTGGACGTGATATTCGCATACATCGCTCACACGCTTATCTACCCAGCTCCCACAAACTGTATTGTCCCGCTTGAGAACAGTGCACATGCCAAGGTCGCGTGCCCGACCGATGTTCATGATGGATGAGGCCGATTCCGGAGTGATAGCCAAAATGTTGTTTTCAGGATGTGGTCTTTCATTTGCTCGCTGATGTTAAGGCAATAATATATTTATTGTGACATTCCGTCAAAATGTAGATCCTCACTTGATATGGCTTTAGAATTCGGGGATTGAGGAGGGCGATAACGTCTCCTTCTTTGAGCTTAGACATTGATTCGAACGCACCGCGGCTTCCGCCTTTATAGATTTTGCGGGCTTGACTATTCCCATCCCCAGAAACCAGATCAAAGCTATCTGACTCGAAGAGCAGCAGCGAAAGAAATGCATCACCGCGAATTATAGCTTTCCCACCTGTCCCTGATGAAGATGACCGCGAGCGTGAGCCAAAGTCAATCAACTTTAGATTGACGTATTTCTTTCCAGAAGGTTTGGCCGTCTCTTCTTTGATCTGTCCCTTTCCTTTCCAATTTCCCTTCTTCTCAGGTTTATCTCCCTCCTCAGGACCTACCGCTACAGGTGCTTTGCTATATCTGAGAGGGCCGCGCTCGGCTACCACAGCAATCGTAATCCAGTCTCCTGGGACTGGGACATCATAACCAAGTTTGTCCGGAAGAAGACGGATATGAGAATATAATTGTGACGGTGAAAGATAAAAACGGCCAGTTAGATGATTCTGAAGATCCTGGTGAGAGACTGTACGAGAGCTAGGCCATAAATCAGCTTTCATAGTGAGAAATAGACAGTTCGTACGATAAACAGATACCAGAATTCGGTTCAAGTTTTTTGAAATCCGGGTCGTCAGATGGTGGAATGTGGTCGATGGGCCCTGGTTCGAGGTCTTCAACAAGAGCCAGACGGTCATCCCTTTTCGGCGCGAGAATATGTCCAGAGGCATCCTGTTCATTGTTTATATCGGGCGTAGGAGGTCTATCTGTGAAACCAGTAGACCTTCTGGTCGTAACGTCATTTCCGCCCTCTTGCTGCGCACGACTCGCTTTTGCGAGATTCTTCAAGAGATTTGACGGCGAAGGCTTGGTTAATTGAGGTTTCACGGTCTTGGTATAGATTGTAGTACCAGCGACCGCTCCGGAGAACCGAGCACCACTCTGTCCAGGCTGTGTAACATGTGAAGCTCGATGGTCAAGTTTTGGCTTCTCTGTGACTTGCTTCAGATGAGATCAGAGCCAGTTACACATGGCTTACTTGGAGAGGGAGTAGGAGGTACGAGAGTTGTAGAATCTGGTCGCTTGCGCTTGGGGGATACCGGCGGCGACACAGTTGAAGTTACAGACGCCTCAGGAGGAAGATCTCTGAGCTTCCCTTGGAGCCGCGCTATTTCATTCACTATGTCCTCTCGTTCTCGCCTCTCCTCTGCTATCCTGCCCGTCGAGGACTCCATTTTCGGGGTGAGACGTAGTCCAACGAGTCAACGCGACGTGACGCGTTTATTGATCCTCTCCCACAAGGCCACCAGATTTTAAACTCAGATACAACGCCGCTCGAACATTATCCCGGTGAAGGTGATGAAACGCAGTGTACTAAGCGCTACAAAATACGATAATCTATGTAAAGGCTACTGATACGTTTGTATGACATGGGAGTGCGTTCTAATCACGTTTTACCCTCAAAATTTGTACAAGCGGCAGGTGGACAGGGCTGGAAACAGCGGATCGGAAATTGCCGCATATTGATGTACAAGCAATACAATTGGCTCACAATTTCTCTCAACTGGGGAAGTTCTGTAACCATTGCCAACTTACCGTCCTTGATCTTGAACCATCATCACTTTCAAGGAAGCAAATCTTTTGATCCTTTTTTTCTGATGGCCTTCTCTTCTGCAGTTACAGTAAGAGTTGATTTGAAAGCCGACGCAGTTGTTCTGGCACAACGACTCGGATCCAAGATCCACTTCGTTGAGGCTGCTCGCGACTTGAAGGCCTGCAAAAACGCATCTTCGTTTTATTTTCGCCGCCACAGTAGAAAGGTGATGGAATCGCAGCAGCATGCAATTTTTTTTTGCTGAACTCCATTTCAACAGATAATAACCCTGATCGAGGTAATATCCGACCTTCTCTCTCCTGATTAGAGAATCCTTACAGTCTGCCCTATTTTCTACCGAAAGATAGCAAAGAAGACGCTTCTTGCAATGGGAATTCAACCCTATCCTTTCAGCGCTTGTCCTCCCAGTTTTGTCCAGCACAGAGCTGCATACATAGATCTACTCTTTCTACTGAAGGAACGCCTGCATGATATAGACCCCTCTCTAGAAGGTAATTCACCGTTTATTAGCACTTCTCTATAATATTCGTTCCTAATGACTCACCGATCATTTAGTACGGGTAAATAGCTTACTTTTTCCTTTGTACGCTGGATCGCATGTCGTGAGCAAAGGCGAACTCTCTTCAGGGGGCTTTCCTCGTGTTCCTCCCGATTTATGGGGAGGCTGTGAGCCTAGCAGCTCCCGACGCTTGCTCGGCGCTCCATCCGCCGTGGGCTCTGCCTCTCTGATGCCTCGTGAGTGTACTGATGGACACGTAACCGAAATATGGCTGACGAATACTTGTTAATAAGCCCCCGAATATCATTCCCCCGTGATCAAAGTTACAGAGAGCCGGCGGACACATCCCAGAAGAAACATTTCTGGGGAGGATGGGAATGCGTCTTCACGACGTCTTCTCACCACTAATCCCGACGATAATGAGCAGGAAAGTGATACCTCTGTTGTTCGCCTTTACAAACCTTTACAAAGGCGTTTTGGAATTTTCTGTACTCCAAAATCATCTATGCATACATACCGTCAGCCTACAACCTATTCAAGGCCAGCTCGGCCACTAAAGGAGTGAACTTACTGGATATTTTGACCGTTTTTTCTGGGCCTTCGATTGTACCATCATCACCTTTTTCCTCGTTGCTTTCCAATTCAAACACCCGGTGTACATTTATCAATCGCTTTCCGACCATCATGATTTTAACATAGTAATTACAATGATATCTACATCGACCATTGCTGGCCTTCTCACTAGGTAGCAGTAAATTCCAGCGGATTCCGGTGTATATATATCATTTGCTTGTCAATCAATTTGTAAACAGTTAATCTACGAACATCCCTCCAGCTTCGGGTGATCGGGACCTCGTCCGAGATCTACTTCGTGGCGAAGCCCTACTTATGACTGGTGGCGTCTTCGTGTCTCCGCGTATGAAGAGTATTTCATCTCTCCAGCGACGGAACTTTTGTAAGAGGGGTCCCTCCTCATTCACACCACTATGCGATCTCTCCTCACTTTCCAAGATTGCAATTACCTCACTGAGCGCTTTATCCACCTTGCGCAACGCACCTCCCATCAAGTATGGATTTCCGATGTAAGGGTCGATTCCACTTTGAATGGTTGGAGTCAAAGGAGCTGCTGCATTGAGCATTATTGTGAAATGTCAGACATGGAGATCTACCTGATTGTGGGTCCGACTTGGGGAAAACCTGTCGGATATAACTTATTTATTCACCTCTTCACCGAATTTCCAATGACTTACCTGTCCTGGGTTTTCTCTCGTCGGTGAAGGAGGTAAACCCGCAGCTTCGTTCGCTGTCGGAAACTTTCCGTCCGCTGAATGCGAAAGTTGAGACATCCCCATTGACATCAGAACACCCACTACACTACATACCTTCTCCCAACGACATTTTTATTTTGGACCGTAAGTGAGAATGATGTAGAACTCGCTAAAAGACGCCTGCGGATTGTGGTTATATTGACAGGCCTTGGCCAAGACTGTGACGCAAAGGGTTTACATGTGTTTATTTAGAAAACGGTCGCTTCACCCCCTCATATATGGCTCATCTTTTTCAATGGTAAACCTGACTGGCTATTACTTGTTTTTGAAATTGCAGCTTGCACTGATGATGACTTGTCCACTTAGAGGTCCAGTTGTCGCAAAACATGCCCATACTACCAACAGCTTGACACAAAGCATCTTTAGACCATAAATACGTTACAATTTATATTAATTGGCGTAGTCTCACTTTCAAAACTGAAATGTCTTTGAGAAGTGGATGAGAGATTTCCGCAAAAGGCATCTCCACACGTCGATTTTGAAACTCCGACAATCTGACAGGAATTTTGACCTCGAGTCATTGCCGTTGGGCACAGCGTACTCGACAACAGTCACATCTTGCTTCTGAATCCTCTTTGCTAACAACAGATAGTGGAGAAAAAACTAAGTATGGCTAGCGAAGAAACATTGCAAAAGCGAGACGAAGAATCGGAGTCGGAGGAAGATGAGGAAGATGTTATCGACAACATCCCGAAGGTTGAAATCGATATTACAAAACTCACGCCTCTTTCTCCTGAGGTCATCTCGAAACAAGTGAGTAAATTCTCAGGGAAACAATAGAAACCGGTTCTAAAATTGCTCTCGAGGCCACGATCAATCTTGGTAAGAAAACCTTTCCCTTGTAACCACTGTCTCATCAAGGACATTCAGGTACAATTGGTCATGTCGCGCATGGAAAATCGACGGTGGTGAAAGCGATTTCTGGAGTGATGACAGTAAGATTTAAGAACGAGCTTGTCCGCAACATCACAATTAAGCTTGGATATGCCAACGCCAAAGTATGAGATACGTTCACTGCCTCGTCGTTCCGAGTTCAACCTATACATAGATTTACAAATGCGAGAATGACGCCTGCCCCCGCCCAGGTTGCTATCGATCATACCCTTCACACAAAGAAGACAGCCCACCTTGTGAACGTCCAGGATGTAATCACAGGATGAAGCTGGTCCGTCACGTATCATTTGTCGACTGTCCTGGGCACGATATTCTGATGGCTACGATGTTGAACGGTGCTGCCGTAATGGACGCAGCCCTACTGCTCATTGCTGGGAACGAAACGTGCCCGCAACCCCAAACATCAGAACATCTTGCTGCCGTCGAAATCATGAAGCTGGAAAACATAATCATCTTACAAAATAAGGTTGACCTAATCAAAGAGGCGCAAGCCTTGGAGCATCAAAAGAGTATAGCCGCTTTTGTGAAAGGTATGCAACGCCATATCTTATGTTTGCGATAGATATCAAGAATCAATGAATCAGGAACCGTGGCCGAAACATCCCCTATCGTCCCCATATCTGCCCAGCTGAAGTATAACATCGATGCAGTAAACGAGTACATTGTCAAACGTATACCTATCCCTGTCCGCGACTTCACGTCTGATCCGCGCCTTATCGTTATCCGTTCGTTTGACGTGAACAAACCTGGCGCTGAAGTGGATGACTTGAAGGGTGGCGTTGCCGGTGGATCCATTCTAACTGGCGTGCTCAGACTTGGACAAGAAGTTGAAATACGACCTGGTATCGTGACAAAAGACAGTGCCGGCCGGACTAGGTGCAAGCCTATCTTCAGCAGGATTATGTCCTTACATGCTGAAAATAATTTGTTATCGTTCGCCGTACCTGGAGGTTTGATTGGAGTGGGTACCCGGATAGATCCTACTCTTTGCAGGGCCGATCGTCTTGTCGGACAAGTCTTGGGAGCTGTCGGCAAACTTCCCAAAATCTACACCGGTACGACGCTCTCAATAGTCTTGATCGCTTTAAACACTTATTTGGTCACTGTAGAACTTGAAATCAGTTTGTTCCTGCTTCGTAGGTTGCTTGGTGTAAAAACGGAGGACAAGAAGCAAACAAAGGTGACCAAACTCGTCAAGAATGAGCTCCTGCTCATCAACATCGGCTCAACCTCCACCGGCGGACGTGTACTGAGCGTTAAAGCGGATCTAGCGAAGATACAATTGACTTCGCCCGCGTGCACTGAAGTTGGTGAGAAGGTTGCTCTGTCTCGTCGTATCGAGAAGCATTGGCGGTTAGTGGGTGAGTGTCCTTTGATCTCCCACCAGGAAAACAAGTTGAAAATTGGTCTAGGATGGGGCAGTGTTCAGCGTGGTACAATCCTCGAGGTAGATTAGACGTGGATTTGCATTCTTATTTTATATTTTCCCCCTTGGAACATGCTGAAGACACGAGTCGGAAGCTTGACTTGAGCCATTTTACCTTCAGTCAAACCACCAATTGGATAAGATTAGGCTGCTAACTTTTCTTCAATCCACTCGAGCAAATACATGAACATCACGGCCTGTGGAGTATTTTGTCAATCCTGACAACTCCCTTGTCGAAGATAGCACATGACAAAATGTCAGTGAGACATCGCCTCCTGTAGCAAAGTTAAGATGGCTGATTGGTATATGCCCCATTAAGTTTTCTAGTTAATCGTTCAAGATCTCTCTCACACGAAACATGAAGTAGGTTACAGGGATGCCCGAAATAAAATTTGGAACACCACATGATAAGTACATAATTCTAGAATCCAGCTCTTCCGAGCTTCATTCCATCGGTTCTTTAATCGACTCTTGTTCTCCCGGTTGTCACACCGCGTGGCTAGTTTGGACGTTGATGCAACACTTGATCATCTTGCTGTCGCGGGTGTATTATGCAAACCTGACCTCTAGGAGACTTGTCTTCCCCAAGCCAAGGTCGGTGCACATGCAAAGGCAATCATACCTGTCATCAGAACTGTATGTCTTCCTAGGTTAACGCTGAATGTTGAACGTTGACGTTGTAAAATCGTATCAAACTTCACCAATTTGTCCTTCTAGTCGCAAGTCTTTCGGATGATGAATTTCATTCACTTGCTCGTAGACGGTTTGCAAGTATGAATGGAATTATTGAAACTCTCGGACCGTGACTATGAAAAGCGAAAGTCTACGTTTTCAAGGTTGTGTGCAAGCTGCCGATATCAAACGCAGTTATCGTGTCTCGCATTTTTAACATACATCGGCTCAGGATTCCAGGTTGTTATCTCCAAACATGGGGCGACTCGGAAGTTTACGAAGAGCTTTCAGCCGTTCTTTGATTCTAAGAATCGCCCTTCGGCCATGGAATCTGAAAGACCCTATGTCAGCCAGCCCCTGTATGTCAAAAATAAGAACCATGTGCCATGTGCTCAATACTCCAATTACACCCTTCTAGATAGCCTCATTACCAGGGTCTGTTAGTTTGATGTAATTCGTTATTCCTGCTTAACGATCAGCCACAGACGAAGAAGCATGATTTTGGACCTTGGAGATTGATGCTAACATTGTGGGTACTTCCGATATCGCAACTTCTTTTACTGGCCAACGTGGTTGAGCTTCCGCGTGTCGCAAAGAGCTTCCCGCAGATACGGATCAGAACTAGGCGAAATCCGTCCAGTGAGCTTCAGGCTTCATAGTTGAGAAGCGTAATATCGAGTTATGGCCGTCACGACACGCCACGAAATGGATATTTAAACCTATTATGAGAACAAAGTAGGCATCCAAACCTGGGATTTTTATAATTATGTGTTTGATATTCATTCTAGTGAAGCAAAAATCTATCGTACAACGCTAGAAGCGAGGTGACAGCGTAACCAACAGGGGTCCCCTTTTGGAGACAAAGTGATCGTGCAATTCCTGGAGCCAAGAGTTAGGCTCGTATCCATCTGCGAAACGGATGTCGAATTTCTGAATAATCCCACTGGCGACTATCATCATCTCCCTACGTGCCAGACTCCTCCCGACACAGTTCGCAGGACCATAACTGAAAGGTATAAATGCATCTGTATTGAGTATGTTACCAGCACTCCCGGTATCAGTGAGCCATCGTTCCGGCACGAAATCGTCGGGTCTTGGAGCGAAATATTCCGAATTTCTATGGATAGAGTACGGGGGAATGTACACTTGAGTACCCTCCGGAATGAGTCTGCCGACATATTCAGCGTGAGGACGCTGCATTACAAAGTGGGGGGACGTACCGGCCTCCAAACACTCTGGTACCTTCACCTGCTGAAACCTCTCGTGGTCCACTGCTCAATGTGGGAGGGAGAAGCCGGAGGCATTCGTTTCTGACATGAATTACCAATTGTTTGCAATCTCTGGAAAGAGTGAAACAAACTCACATGCATGCATTAAGGTACGGAAGTCGAGAATGTTTTGCCGATGATAAGGGACACTCCTCCTTTGGATATACCGTCTCAATTTCGTTTCTCAGTTGCGTCAGACAATGAGGATGACAAAGTAGAAAATAGAAGAGGTTGCTTAAAGCTGTCGCTGTCGTATCTGAGCCAGCGATCATGGCTAAGGAACTGTCTGCGACAATATCCTGGACCGTTGGGCGCTCCTTCTCAAGGCCAGCCTCATCAGACTAATATCAAAAGTAGGTAACTGGATCGACGGGGTAAGAAACAAATTACCAGATGATACCAGAGGTCCTTCGTCTCATGGCCTTTCGCTAAACGAGCCTTGCCGTGATTTATCGCAAATTTTCGCAACCTGAAAATGTTTTTTGAAAGGAAAGGTAAACGTTGTATTATTGGCCATGCCCATGGTATCTGGCAGGCGATGGAAATCGGACTGTTTTACTTGTCACTTGAGGTGATGTACAATGAATATATATATACACTCACACGAAGCCATTTTCTAACATGCGTTGAAGTTTATCAGGATCACCACCAATCTGCAGCAGATTGAAACCTTGACCGAAACTGTACACAAATGTCAGTTTATATTGATTCGTCCGCTGCGAGAAGCCATCATACGCCATATCACCCATGAAATCCAATGAGAACAAGCCGAGCCACATAGACAGGTCGACTGAAAATGGCACTGACGACATAAGACAGTCAATCAAGGATTCTGTTCGTTTCGCAAGTGCATTCTCATATTCAGCTACAGAGGCGTTGGTGAAAGCTCGCGACCATATGCGTCGACGATCGGTATGCGCTTGACCATGCAAAGCGAGCAATATTCCAGGAGCATTGGGGTCTCGCCGCGGATCGTAATCTAAAGAGTCGAAAAATGATTCGCGATTGAGTTCTACAGGTTCGTGTCGAATATCGAGCCAAGTCCACGTACATCGGCCTTTCGAAAGCCCACCAGGCCCAAGAATGGCTCGAGCAGCGTCAACATTGATGATTGACAATTCATTTGGGCCTGTTTGAAACCAAATCAAATCATAAACATTCTGGCTGGATGATTTCAAGGAAGGAAAACATATTACCGATCCGAACAAATGGGCCATACTGGTCATGAAGTTCCTTCAGAACTATATGCTGGAATCCACTCCATTGGACATAAACATTCCGAAACTGGGTGATCTAAGGTTCTGATTTAGATCGTGTATGTGACAACAAGCGTTCAGAAGACCTTGTTCAAGATGGGCCCAGGATAGCCCGCCAAAGGGTGCCAAGGGCCAATGCGATAGAATATGATCGACAACACGAGCGAAATTAAGAATATACTATATACGGCGAATACCGATGGAAGGTTCACTGACACAGCTGGAACGAATGAAAGGAATACAGCTGGTTCTAAGACCAAAACCAAAGTGCAGACCAGAGGGTTTCTTGGCTCGAAACTGCGAAAGTATAGATGTGTGAGCTTCATAAAATTAGATTCTGGGAACTTGAAAGAGCTATAGTAAAGGATCACATACAACACCCAGAACAACCAGTTGGACGATTGTCAATAGACTTAGCATGACAGAAGTCGTTGACATAAACTAGAGCAGATGTGAGATGGGAAGTAACAAGTGCGAGTCGGAGCCGTGGAAATATCATATTTGATCAGTGTTCGAGCACTTTAATATTTTTCAAGCGCGTCAGTACAGCGTGACCTGGTGTCTCCTCGCGCCGCTTGCCCCTATCAGAGGCCACAAAAGTGTTGTGCGCTAAAAGAAGCGCCTGTTCGTGTGGGGCAGTATGAATAAGGATGAACCGGATAATCACAATCACTGGACAAATGCTCTGCCGATGTGACGCTTTGCTGAAGATTCAGGTCGAACAATAGATGATCGATGAAGTTCCGTTCTCCGAGTCGGAGTGGTTACCCAGTATATCATTGATTGCCCGACAAAGCCAAACAAGATGGCCGATGATTCGGGTGCTTTTGGCACATAAGTATGTATTTATCACGCATGACACCTGCAGCCTTTGTATTTGAATTATTCCATTTTCAAGGGATTCCTTGCAGTATCAACGGTAATCGGAGAAGGAAATCAGCAGCGCCACCGGATGAATAGTGAGTTAGATCACCGATCGGACATGGGCATAGTAGGCCTGGAAACAATTTTTGCGGAAAGAATATCAAATATACTATATGCTTGACAGCAACTTGCGTAAGCTTCTGCATCAATACACAAAGCTGAAAGGTCAGATCAACTGGAAATTTATAGTCTTTAGAAAAACGCTAAATTGTAACAAAAGACCAAAGGTATTATGATCCCGAACGACGCCCAGATGTTTCGACGCTACCCATGAACTTTTGAAACTTCATATTCATATGTCTATGCTGTACTTGAATGATAGACTTCCCTGAGTGGGGATGGATCTGTTCCTGTCATGGAGGATTTCCTAGTCGTGTCATAATTGTCTGATCAGAAGACACCGGTGTTGTCGGTTTCGCCTCTACAGAAAGTACACATATATCGGAGTTTTCCTTTTCTCAGCCAATCCATTACATTGTAAGTTACCGCCCTTCAAGGGTAAAGTCCGGTGAATTGATGGGAGACCATGTAGAGCGGATTTATGCGGTCCGGCGGCACAAAGTATCCTTATGTAATAAGAACATCGTCTGTTCCTGGGCCCTATTGAGTAATAAGTACATATATGTGTTCGAAACACTTTTCGACTGCTGCGTATTTCATCAGCAAAGGTATGGAAGCCAATGGTTCGAATTCGTGGTCCTATGACCAGTTATCGATCACGTATCCTCAGCCGCACATGCATATGTACCTCGCCTTTTATGCGATTCAGGGTCATCGTGAGCTCGGTCCTTACATCTTCCACTACCTCCGAGTCCTATGTATACCGGACCGACATTTCACAGACACAAGGTAACATGACTTGACGATAGCTGCACAAGAAGAGCTTTTTGATGAAAAGACGGCAGCTTCTAATCAGTACACTGCTATACACTGTTATCTCCGACATGGTGAGAAGTGCATTGTATATGGCCCCATTCATTCCTTGCAATCGCCGTATGTTGCAACGTTCCTTTTTCTGAACCTAGTGGTGATTTCCAATTCTGAAGCTCCAATAAGTCTCCATCGAAGTGCGCGTGTAGTATTATTCGGATATACTGTTGAGCCAAATGTGAATCTCATTCTTCTTCTGATATCAACTCCGAGTCATGATGATTCTCTCGGTTCTTGACTGAAAAAGTCAAGTTTTCCGTCAATGGGCACTAGCATTGTCTATCCGGGTTTTCCAACCTCCCATACTGCTAATGAAAGGTTCAAGGCAGGATCAACTCTAAATACCGACACAACGCAGTATATTACTGGGGCAAAGATGTGCCTCTATCGAAATCATGGACGTGACTAAGACGACTTTTCCCAGACATCATTCCATGTCATCAATATTACCATGCGCGAATCCTACTGCATTTCCGCAATCTGGAAGAGAATTGATTTATTTAGAGAGTTCGAATTCAGATTCAATCATGTGGCTACGTGCGCCGCGGACGCCACCAGGAAAAATCACCCATACTGGGTCTATCGTGGGCAAATAGTCCATGCAACCAGATTGGTTTGTCGTGATGTAGAAAGAACTTGTTTTGGATAGAACACCGTCGCGAATTGGAGCTCGAAAAACTGAAGATGGACACATAGGCTCAATTACATATAGTTCGTCGGTTCCCCGAAAGGTACAGATAATCAGATGTGGATGTTCATTAATCCCTTCAGAGCCTGGAAAACCTATGGATATCCAACTGCGTACTACGTCTACCAATGATTACTGGAAGCGCTAACGTCGATCAAAAAAGAAAGTACAGAATTGTCACTCCCCAATTTGTGATCGGCCATATCCAGCATTTGAATGTGCGATAAAAGAATATCCTCAGCCTGTAGCTCTTAAACAGAGAACACCATTATCACCTATTTATATGCACCAATAGATAGAACAAGAATCGGCTCAAGGGAAATGACCCGCACCAAAACCGGGTATCTGACTAACCATATGTAGACAGGGAAAGTCATGTCCTTAGAACATCTACTGCATGAACTCATGTCATTAAAATACACCATGCCGTAACTTAAATTCTTTCCTCGCTTGGACATCACATGCCACTCGGGCCCTGAGGAGGTTCCCAAGAGAAAAAGTCTTTGCTGGGTGGCCGCCGTCGTGGATCGGATGGCGGTCGAACGCCAAGGGGTTGAGCCGTTTCTAAGTCAAGCTTCATCTTGCCCCATGATTCAGCCGTTGGCGGATCGTCCACTGGACTGGTATGGACCACAACCTTTGGTATATCCCCATTCTCGTCCCTCACAGCTAAAAATTCTTGACCATCCTCTTGTTCTTCCCCTCCATCGCTATCAGACACAATATTCATGTCCTCCAGCGTTGGGTCGTCCATGACAATATCACCATCACCTTCGTCTTCGTGCGGTCGTAATGCATGTTGTAGTGTAGATGAAGATACAGGTGAAGCAGTGGACGATGATTCCCTCGGTCCTTTGCCCGACTTCTCGATTTTTCGAAGTATCTTTGCAATGTACTCCTTGGAAAACTTTTTGATTTTCGCCACTTTTTCATCTGAAAGTTTTTCCAATCGACCTTCCTTATAACTCGAAGACTTTTTTTCCTTGTTCGTTATGATCTGCGTCAACTGTAGGATAACAAATGGTTTACGTTAGCATATTCAGGACACGGGTCCATGCATAGCCAGAGATACGGGTAAGTACCTCTTTTGCGTGTTTTTTAAACTGATCGTGATCCATCGCACTAGAGTGCTTCGACATGCACTTGACAACCACAGCGCCGACTAACTTGAGCATCCGCTTCTGCTTCATGACCTCTTTCTCCTCTTCCGTAAGAGGTTTCTTGGAAAGCTTCTGTTTCTTGCGATTGCTGTGTTCCCCTTTCGAGGCCTCGTGTCTCGCAGCCCTCGCAGCCCTAGACGCCGCTTTCGTCTCTGTTTTGGCAAGCGCCTCCACTTCAGCCTCTGCAGCAGCCTTGGCAGCAGCAGCCTCTGCTTCAGCTGCCGCAGCGATGACTGCACGGATAGACTCGCGCGAAAATTGTGAGGCGGGACGAGGAGTCTCGGGTTCCAGAAATGTAGGCGGGGAGGGCCGTGTTAGCTCAAATGCGCGATGTCCTTGGGGCTTCGGACGGTACGGACGGTATTTGGTCCGACTTATATCGATCTCCGGATGCTGATACCCACGCCTCTCCTGAAAAATGGTCTCTTCGTCATCATACAAGGACACTTCTTTGACTTGCTCCTCATCATTGTCCTGTGATCAGACAAGTGAGCTATCATGTCAAGCGCGAGAACAAGTAAGGCTCACAGTAATTGCACGCTTCGATATTCGAGTATATAGAGGAAGAGTCTCCCAGTGTGTCACCAACTGCGACCTTAAGATAAGAACGCTGATGAATTCAAGGAGAACGAATTACCGATTGGGCCAGCGTTTTGTTCTTGTCGTCCTCCGCTTCAGCGATAGCTCTTACGTGAACAAATACATGTGAATCATCGACCTTATTTCGATTCAAGAGCGGCCAAGTCGACATACACGAAAGAGCCTAGATATATACCCTTAGTGGCGCCACGACTATATTGTAGAATAGATAGACTTACCAAATAGATGAGCTCAATGTCGGATTTGTGGTCTTCAAGCACATTAGTCATGAGGCTAAAGCCTCGAAGTCGCATTATCTGCCGAAGGGCAGCTTGGTCTTCCGTCAACTTATTCAGAATTAGTCGTTGTAGAAAGTGTACATTATCATTCGACCCACCTTAATACGCGTGAGGAGTTTGAGAAGGACTTTTCGGCTCTGGGTTTGTCGTATAGCTTGGATAACCTTTGGTATATCCTTCTCCACGAGAGGTTTCACTGTCGGCTATAAAATGTCGCATTTTGAGTATCGCCTACGGTAGCCTCCTTAAGGCTCACCATAAAGTCAGGATCGTCAATCTTCTTTCCCCTCTTCTTCTTGTTCCCTTTAACTTCTAATAGGTCCACCTCGTCCGTGATACCGAGAGCTGGAAAAAACATCAGTTTGACATTGAACAGGTTTAGGAAGACAAGGCCCTTCGAGAGCTTACCATCGAAGACGAGATCATCCATAGTTGCAGCATCTGTTTGGGTCTTTCCCCCGATGAAGCCGACACAATTTGGTTCTCCACAGTAACACGTCTGTGCCTGATGACTGGGAAGAAAGAAACAATCAGCCCTAAGCCACCTATGAGTCAGTGCTTTCACGTACCCATAACGATCCACATTATAGTTGAACGTCAACTCCTCATGCTTTTGAATGTCACGTTTAGCAAAAATGCCCATTCGAACATGTTGGCCAACAGTCCATCTAGCGACAAAGCAGTTTGGATTGCAACTGTGGTTAGCAAAACGGCCTATTCCTCCGCTCTTGGTGGCATCGATGAACTTGGGTATTGATATTTGATTTAGAAAAGCAAAAATACGGCATATTACGTACGCACCTCATCTTTCTGTAGCATCATGAAGTAGAAATGCTCTATGCCCTCTTCAGCATATTCACGCATGCGCTTCTTGAAAGACGCAGGGCTAACAACTTCCCCAACATATTCATAGATGAATGTGTCCCTGTTGAAAAATTAACATCACAAGTAAACACAGTGAGAAAATTTACGCACTTGCGCAGAAAACTCTCAGCACGCAGCCCAAAGCCCTTCAGTTCCGTCTGAACGATGTCAATTTCGGCGTATTCACGTTTTTGGAAGCTAGAAAGGCCGTGAATTGGTACGACTGTACTGTGCGTACGTAATACAGCGCTCACCGCTGGTTACGACAATGAGAGTGGCAGCGACAATCATCTGGTAAACATTCGACCTGTGTTAATCGATTGATACAGTCAGAATCGTGACCGCAGGCGGAGTCAGGATGGTCGGTGGCTAATAAGCAATGAAGACAAGAAGTGGTCAATGTGTGATGAAAAAGGCACCGCAGACAGTGAAAAGATGGAACACTAACCTACATCGAAAATACAATCGCACGTCATACTCTCTAATGCCTCTCTTGAACGACCCAAAGTCTTGTACTGGTAGTTGTTTGCCTCAATCTCATTAAATGTAGCTAAAGCAGCTTCTCGCGCAATCGGCAGGTCACCGATGAGCTGCACCACTATCTGTGATTTCTTCGATGTCGGAATGTTTGAGGGCGGAGGTGTGGACGACATTGACGCTGTTCCATTCGTGGTTGAGGGCGGGGGTGTAGGTGAAGGTGACAGCTTAAACTTTTGCGGTGAGAACTCGTCGTTTAACGTCGGCGACAACGACGGCGAGGGTTCATCTTCTGTCTTAGGCTCCTCCTTGAGTTCCCTTTGAGAAGAGAAGGATGAAAAAGGATCCTGCATAGGTTCCTCAAGAATGACTTGGTTGAGGATGTCTGATGATGGTGGAGGCAGTAATAAATTGGGAGTTTCGTGTGCATCTCTAGGTTGACTGAGTGATGGGCTCTCGCGGTCCTCGCTCTTGTCGTCCTGGGTCAAATGCATGCCTAATAACGGGCTATCGGCGCCACAGTTAAATGTTGTCGCACCACCAGCAGGGTTTTGTGGCTTAGAACACGGAGTTATGTAGAAGAATGCCTGGTCTGAAGGTCAAGCTTCAGCCTTCTGGCCAGCGTAGAGTAGCCAGAGGGATTAAATATCTGGAATAAATCAGGAGGAAAAAAAGCTGTGAGTAAGAGATTATTAGGCGCGTTCGGTGCCAATGAACATGGCTTTCAGATGGAGAGACATAAACACCCAACACGCTTCGTTTTGCATTGGTCTCTCTCTCACCGCCACCACACCCTTTTTCTATTCATAGTCTGGTCACCGTGCATTACGAAAACGAATAGAGAGTCTCCTATAAAACATGTCGACGGTCAAGTCATCGTCTAAAAAGAGAAAACGCGATTCGATATTCTCGGAGGGCGTGATGGTGAAATTGGCTGCTCCGACGTCAGGTGTTGGCCCTCTTCTTGGTGAAGTAGATTTCAGGGTGCTTCTCACGTTTACTCAACAACCTTGCACCTTAGTTAGCTATCCAGCCCTTCAAGCACCGTCCTCGACGCCCTTCAAATGCTACGCGAACAAAAAAGCCAAAAATGAAGCGAAACAGCCGGAAAAAGTCGAAAGTCCAAATGAGCAGAATCTTCTGCTTGTAGGGGAGACAGACGACATCGAGTTTATTTCTAATGAAGGGGAAAGCAAAAGAGCAGCCGAGTCGGGGTGCAGGTACAGTGTCTATAATGTCTTCCTAACTCATTCTTCTTACACGAGGTTCAGATATCTCATAGCTGTACACAACAAACGAACTTCTACGTTGAACATACTCCCGACAGCAAAAGCGCCGTACATTTTGACGAGAACTGTGAAATCTCTGAAAAATATACCTGCGTCTGCACCTTCACAGCATGAGTACAGACAGGCTAGAAACGTGCTTGGAGAGACATTCGGGACCAAAAAAGCCAAGGCCAGTATTCGTGCGCAAGAACGCAACCGTGTTGATGTTAGTGCAATGGAGGGCGTCATGAATCACCTCCAACAAGGCATTGACAGGGGTGCGGCTGGCCTAATGACCCTCGGTATGTGCGACCTCCCTTTCAGGGTTAACAGTTATCTGACACGACTTTCTGTAGAAGAGGCTAAGGAAGAAGCGGATAAGAACAGACTTATACCGCCATTCGACGCGGCTGCAGTAGACCCTGAAGATAGTTACCCACTGCATAACATCATACCTGAAGTCGAATGGAAGGCTCTTTCTATCAGTGCGTTCGACCAAGCGACGAGTTCAGGCGAAAGGAATGCTCTCTTACCGTTTAAGCGGTCGAAGTGGATCAACGGACACGTTGACATGGTATACGCCGATATCGAGTCGCCAGAGAAAAGAAAGAAAAATCTGTAAGCCTTCATGTGACTTGTTATTGTCTTTGAAATTGACGGTTCCTCAGAAAGATCCTACTTTACATTTCTGCAATGTTTGCATTCCGTCAGGCAGTAGAAAAGAAAAAGACTTTTAACAAGGACGAGCTTGCCCAGAAATTGTCTGCTGTACCAGTTATCATAGTAGATGGCTTGATTTCGAGATTCACAGAAACATCTCGTGGATCGACTAGGTGCGTTCATATCCCTTTTCTACTGGATTTTACACGAAATACCTTGTGATTTCTAGTCACACGTCAACGTCTGCAACCAAAGTGAAGCTACTCTCATACATGTTTGCACTATGTTTGAAGGTGGACAATTTCGCATCGGATACCTCTCACATTGCCCATGACCTGTACAAGCCTGTGGCAGAGTATGTTTCACTTCCTCACCCATGCATGCGTCCATTGACTCTGTTGTTTAGAATAAACACACTGTTTAAATCACTAGGCATGTTAGTGCTATTATTTTGTGTACGTCGATCTGATTTGTTTTATCAGGCTGCAAGATTGGTTTGATAGGCGACAAGGAACGAGCTAGATTAGGATTGTCGGACAAAAACGCCAACGATAAGCGTGCAATCCTGAACACTCCTCTTGTGTTCCCGAAACCGAGGTTGAGGCGCAACTAGTTTTCTTAATAGAAGACAATGATTGTCTTGTCGTCTCTATGCCTGGTAGTTAATCATAAGGTGGAATGTACAAATCGTAATGTCAACTTTTTTTGCCATGCTCATGTCGTCACTTATCCTCAAGTAATCCCTCCACATTTGGCCTGTCTTTTGATAATATGAATAGACGACTCACTTCGCATACTTGGAGTCTGCAATGTGATTGAGTCGAATTTATTCAGTAAAGAGACTCGGGTTCAAGTTGACAGAACACAAGAAAATCAATTTTATTTCTGTCCACTGAAAGCTAACTTGGACAGATACGTCTAATGGGCGATAGAACTACAAAAGAAGAAAAAAAAGAAAAGGGAACATGATTGATGAAGTGAGGTGGAGGACGTAAACTCCGCTGTACAGAGAGAGAGCCAATTAAAAAAGTTAACGCGCAGGCCTAAAAGCAAGAATCATAATTGTACATAATTGTTGAATATGACTATCCAGGCGGATAATGAAGTACATAACGATCACGTTGAGCTCGAACTTCCTTCGAACTTGAAACAGTTGTAAAAAAAAGCCTACGTTTAGAGACAACAATGTATTTGGACCCGTTCTTCCATCTTGCTGACATCACTTGGCGATGTAGATCCAACAACCTAGGCGTTCTGAAGAAGGTCTAAAGCATTGCGAATAAGAAACGAAGCCAACGTTGACGACAGTTTGTGGGACTCACAGGTTACGCAGGATGAGAGGGGTCCCGTCATCCACGGATAATAGTGATCGAGGAGCCCGAAGCGCCTTATGCTGACGACGGCAGGGCACGTAAGAGGTGCGTGACAGTACGCAAGACACGCTGAGCACCAGGTTCGGTGGTAAGCATCATGTTTGCGTAAGGGGTGGTTGAGTATTGGCTCGCTAGGGCAACCACAAGGGATGGAGAAGTGTTCATCATCGTCATGTAAGCATTTGCATAACATATTGGTTAACGTAGCGGGCACTTTCAGACGTGGACGAAGACGTGGACGAAGTCAAGAGACAAAAGAGGCTCTCGCAGATCATTTTTTAAAGTCTTACTATATGAAGACGAGATATCGATAGAATTTGTCTGTAGTTCATCACAGGAGCGGATATGAATACACATCTACCTCGAAGGCTGCCGGACTTGCTGATCGATGCCATCCCGAATGATACAAAGGAGACGTTAGAATATATTGAATAGGAGTTCATTGAGGTTGATTGCAGATTGTGAAAAGCATCGCGGGCAGATCCACGCCGTTACAGATTACTGAAAGTGTGCATGCTGAGCTTCTCGAAAGTATTAATGGGCGAATGAGAAGACGTACGTAGTACAGTGTCACTTGTGGGAAGCCCTCCGTCACGGGTGACGTGTCACAGACCTTCCAAATTTGAATTTTCAAACAATCTTTCTTTACAGTTTCCATCGAAGAGAGTGCGTCATGAGCTACCCTACCAGCTCTTTCTGAGGTTTTCGTGACTGTCTGCCGATAGAGTGCTTGTCACTTTCCGGACTAATAGTGTAGGCGGATTATTTGACCTACCTCTCTGACTACAGACTGGAACAGGCGATGATTGAGATGCTTCATTACGAGCGCATCGTCATATCAACAACTCAAGAAAGAACACTGATGTTTCTGTTAAAGCAAGCGAGTACCTTTGACCGGTTCAATCCTCAAAATACGATCAACATCTCTTAAAAACCCCGCTCTATTCTTGACATTTCAAATAGCTCTCTAAGCAAGGTCGCCTCGACAGAAACGGCAAATAATGACAATTCGCCTCAATTCATCCAGCATCATATCTGTTGGTGGACCTGAAGCTGATGAAAAGAAATGCTACGGCAGGCATTAATCTTGTATCCACCAGGAATCGACCTTCGTCCCTACGCAATCATGAATCATTTCTAAAGGCGAAGAATGGTGGTCCTGAACACAACTATTTCGGGAACATTGGTCTTGAGAAGCTTTCTCGAAGTTCCTGTGATTGCGTCAGTCCTGTGATTCGCTGTGCCATAATTTCTTCGTGATCTTCGTGCAAGTATACATCTGATCAGGATGATTCAGAATCTTGATTCCAAACAGTGTCTATGGCGCGAAAGGGGGGGAACACTGGCTGGATCATTCATTTAGAAGCCGGACTTCGGTAAGCGGTTGGATCGGTTGTGATTACCGGTATTCTGTCATAGATCAGAACTTCATGCGACGCTGAGTAGCACTGAGTACCGCTGAGTTCAAGTTCAATCATTGTAACGATCGAAAGTATAAAAACGACTCACCAATGCAAAACTGTTCATGCGTGGACCTCGCCGGTTATCTACTGCTGCTGCTGCTGCTGCTCCTCCCAAGAATATGGAGGGTACTTTTCAGACTTTCTCGGAAGTTCCATACAAGACCGGTTCCAGACGCCCGATGCTGGTTTCATGTCAATATCTAGAAATCTTATGTGGTAAAGGGAACATTCATCTACTTACAGGCGGAACGAAGGACAGCACGTAGAAGCTTTAAATAAGCCGATCCGTCCTGATCAGCAAATCACAATCCACTATTAGAACGAAAACGCGTGGGCAGGGTCGAAATCGGTCGGTTGAACACGATCCTTGTTGAATGTGAAGCAACATAATGAACGGTATCGAGTAGTCTGAAGCAAGCAGCCTATATACTCACCTCTGCATTATACCTGACCTGGCCTGGCTAGTGTGCGAGTGTTCAACGTCCATTGAACGGGGCCTGATCGTGAACTAGCTAGGTTGCAAATTCCTGCACAATCGAGTTGCATTAGGCTCCACCATGTGGACAGCAGTCGTCAAAGCCGAGAGAAGAGTATGATGGTAGCATGAATATTGAGGCTGCTAATCGAAGCCAACCAACTTCGTTCGAGTTTTTCACACAGCGTCATCGGATCGGGATGGTACTTGAACCTATAGCTCAGCGCTTGGGACAATGCGCAATGTGAGCAAACGCCACGTACTTTTTTGGAAAGAAAAAAAAATTCGCCGTCCGCCTGGTAACGTCAAGAGTCTGGTTGCTTTCATCTATATTCCAGGAATCCGCTGAGAAAAGGTGAGCTTCCCAGAGCAAAGTGGGTTGTTACAAAGATGCGGTAAGGATGTTGTGTTTTCTGGGGTCAGGTGTGACAATGACCGCGGGGGGGTAGGAACTTGGATGGCGCCACGATTCGCGCGTGACCTTGGTGACACCGTGTTTTCGTGGGAGTCCGTCAGGGTCAGGATGATTGTTCAGTATTATTTCTTTTCCAGCGGCGGTCATTAGAAGGGAACTTTTATGTAGATCCTGGTCAGTGGGTGCTTCTCAGGCACGGGTTCAAGTGGAAGGATCAACGAAATGTCAATGTCACATCGCCAATCACTCACGTTGAACTTTGCATAGGAACACGTAGACGTCCACGACAGAACGCCGCAGACGATTGGTGACCATTCAACTACTTTTCTGGACGTGAAGGCGGTGAATGTATTGTAGTCATCAAATACCAACATCGCTGGTGACCGGTGACTGTTGGCATGGCAGGGTTCTAAAAATAATGGTTGGCGTGTATCTTCCTTCTCTCAGCCGAAATGTGACTCACATTGTGTTCGTGAACGGCCTTGAGCTTTTACCAAGTTCGACAAAGACGACTTGCCATTTGCAGCAGTGTTGATGGTACCGGTGCGGTGGTCCTGTTAGATAGAGGTAAAGTACTGCACCGGGCACGAGCGTGATTGCTGCGAATTGGAACCACTTTCTTTGCGGCGCTGATCAGGGAATCGTTATCCCTGAGTCGGCGAGATCATCTCATCCTTGTCGGCGGTGTTTGTTCATGTCCATCACGGTGTTATAAGTAATCTGTGCAAAAAAAAACAATCTGAGAACCCGCGGTTATCTGGCTGGAAAAAAGGGCGCAGTCCAATTCTGGGGTCAGATTGATGTTCGCGTTTGGTTACATTGAATGGATGCTCTTTCCTGGTCATGGGGAGAAACTGCGCAGCTGAGTTGGTGCTGTCAAGTCGGCGAATGTGCGCTGTTGGTAATCATTTGGCTTCTGAGCCAGCTGACAAGTATCGCCGTGCGGATTTCGATCGAAGACTGCAGCACAGGGATGCCACGGAGCGGCGATCTATGTCGGACGTCCGTAGAAAAGAAGAAAAGAAGAGGAACGTTTTTGGAAGGAACTGGTGTTTGTGTGTGTGTGTGGGATCTACGAGTCAATGGCCCTTTTGGTTATGCAGTGGCGTCGGCATTTTTAGATAATATCTCAAAGGTTTTCTTCCATGCTGAAGAACCTGCATGTTAGAGGGATGAAACTGAGCTGTCTAACAGAATATGGGTTCAATCAATCAATCATAATTTTTTTTCTTTTTTTTCTTTCTTCGGTGTGTGTGTGTGTGGGCACATATGTCCCATGCTAGTAGCGGGAATAGATGGTTTATCAGAGATGGCAGTTACAAAGACGGCATGGACGGTGACTTTTCTACATTGGGACGCGTAGCGTTCGAGAGCCCTGCATGTGTACCCGCCACCCGGAGACCGCTTGCGTGTGTGTATGGCGTCGCAAAAAAATTCACCACCTCCGAGCGTTGAAGAATGTTTAAACGGTGTGAGGGAGAGGCAATGGTACTGGAAGCGGCGGCGGCCCGCATGGATTCTGAGAAAGGAAGGCTCATTGACAATGTAAATGCATTGGACCGCGTTCCAGAAAGATCGATCTTTGTTCGCGAGGCGTTGTCTCTTTGGTTTCCCTTAGGCAAATTGGTTCAAGCTATCAGAATAGGGAGCGTAGAGTCAAGCTAGACAAAGGGTCACGCACTCACCGTCCACCTATTCGGAGATACGATTTCACGTATGGCTTTCAGTTGTCCGATCAAATGGTAGCGGTTAGATCGATAGAGGTCTGACTAGGACGGAATTATTGGAGAAGACCTCGATAACAGATGGGGCTATGTTGTTTCGGTAGAATCTTGTGTATTCAATAGAAATCTCGGAGATGTGTATGTATGATCGGGATCCGGTTCGGGCGGGAAAGCCGTTGCATTGGTGCCTTGTCTCCGACGCCTTCTCTCGAGCCCAAGCGATTGGAATTGGAATTGTGTTGGTTATGACTCCAGAGGTCTGATCCTGTTTTCCAATATTACATTGAATTGGTAATGAATTTAGATAGGTGGTACGTGATAACATGTATGTAGTATGCTCCCGGTTGCTCGTGCGTGGAGACACTTCGCCACACCCATAGACATCAAAATTCCATAAAGAAGCGGGTGTTTAAGAAATGGCGCATTATCTGAATATAAATATTGCGGATCTGGATTCTTCGCTCGAAAGGGATTAGATCAGAAGCTGGGCGTAAGTGGAGGGATTTAATAAATTTTTGACACTAGAGTGGTAGACAAGGCAGACATTGGATATTGAATCTTGAGTGAGGAGGTGGACTCGGAGACACCTGCCAATTCGTACACACCTGTTGGTGCCATGCGTGAGAGCATGAACACGCTGCGTGGCGGTCATGGGAAAGCGCGTGCTATGGTCGAAGCCACGTGCGGAACAATAAAGTCAACAACATCAAACACTTCGCGCACGACAACGACGACGACACAATCTCCTAGAAAAACATAGACAGACGCTGATGCGTGTGTAGCTGGCTCGATGGCAGCAAGCTCCCACAGCGCGGCTTCGTCTTCGAGCAAGGTCTCGCGGTTCTCCACGACGCTCAAGGCGTTCAAGTTTAACGACAAGCCGCCGCCGCCGCCGCCAAAGGACGGCAGCTGCTACAACCTCGGCCTCAACCGCTCCTTTGTCTCTCTCGCCCCAGAATCCCTCAACAGGTCTGCCATGTCCCTGCTCTCCGACGCCCAGTCCTCCCGCTCCTTTTCTCCCCCAGACTCTGTCCCACCCGTCCCTGCGCGCCCACAGAAGAAGCGCAGCTTTTTCAGTTTCGGCAGGAAGAGCTCCAAGGGCAGTGTAGAGACAGCAGGGGACGAGGACATCTCGTTGCCCTGGAATTTCTCCGCAAGTGACTGCGCTTTCTGCTACTCTCATGCTGACTTTTCGTCCAGCACAACATCCATGTCGACGAGGGGTATATCTATTTTCTTTTCTTTTGTTTCTCGCTGACTTGCTGCAGGTATACGGGCTTGCCGCCGACATGGACGGCGAACCTCGCCAATGTAGGCTTCACCGAAGAAGAAATCCTTGAAATCCAAAACAGACGCCACGCCACACGTTCACCTGGTTCGCATTACCTCTACGACAACCGCCCCGCTTCACCCGCCTCTCCACCAGTCCGAACGACCTCGCTGCAGCGTGGTCAAGTCCAGGGTCCATTCCACAATCACCATCCCGCATCCTCAATTGGATCTCTAGCAACCTCTGTACTGTCCCACGCTACGTCTACCAGCTTCATCCAAGAGACACGCGGATGGCCGTTGACGGCCTCACCGCCCCCATCCTACAACGCAACCCAATTTCCATCAACTATCGTGCACGTACCACAGATGCCTCCTGTGCCCACCACCACCACTCCCTCCCCCACCTCTACCACCTCCACATACGACACCTCAACACCAGGTACCTCCACCCCAGACACAGTCCTAACACGCCCCTCTTCCACATCGTCCACGTCCTCGTCGTCCTCTGCAGACACAGACACGGACACAGACACCCTCTGCAAGCGGCTCACTGCGCTCCCGCCGCGCTTGTCGCTGCACAAGTCAAAGGACAGCACAGACCTCACGTCGTGGGGCGAGGCGTTGCTTTCCGGGATATCCAGCGCGAGCGGTAGCGCAAGTGGGGCCGCAAACGTGTTTGCGAGTGCACAGGAGACGGGGTTGGGCCTGGGATTGGGATTGGGCTGGAGTCCGGGGGTCGGGGTCGGGGTGGTATCCGGTAGGGTCAGAGAGAATGTGGAGGCGCCGATGACGAATAGGGATTATTACAAGAGGGCTGTTGAGGAGAGGAGGGCGGGTGAGCAGACGCAGGTGCGGAATTTGGTGCCTCCGCTTAATGTCAACGTCGGTTATACGAGCGCGAGTAATGGGTTTGACGACGAAGAAGGATGGGATGATGAAAGGAGAGGGGATGGACTGTCGTCGTCTATTGCCGAGCCGGCTGAGACGGCGCGCTATGATCCTAGCGCGACGAGCTGGGATGAGGACGATTATGAACAAGCGGGGAAAGGTAAACTCGTGAATGGACGGACTGTGGAGGAGTGGGAAGACGAGGAGGAAGAGGACGAAGACGAAGAAGTGCCTCGTGCCTCGCCGCTCTTCAAGGACATAGAAGGTCTCTTGCGTCCCGCGGCGCGTAGGCGGGTAGCCGACACGCGGAGCGTCTCGTCTCTGTCTGAGAGTGAGGTGTCCCACTCTCACGACGAGGGCGGGAAACGAGGATCGAGCCGGAGTAGCACGAGCACTGTGCTAGCCGAGTCTGCGACGATCAGCGTCGCGCGGAGCGTGAGTGTCGTGCGAAAGGTGGGGAGGTACGTCGTTGGGCGGAGTCCTGTCGTTGAGCGGAGAGATGAGGCGCAGAAGGAGGAGATGGAGGAGGAGCGCGCGCGAGTTGGGTTTGCTCATCTTCGTTCTCGGTCTCGGTCTCGGTCGCAGTCACAGTCTCAGCTTCGGACTGAGGTCCATCCTCACTCTCCGCCTCAGGCTGGTTCGCGGCCTCCACCGAAGCCGACGAGACCTGCGCCGCCCCCGCCGCTGAGCACTACGCCTGGGTCAGAGGGGTCCTCCGAGTCGAGTGCGAGCGGTAGTGGGAATGAGAATGAGGATAGTACGCCTATGACGGAGGATGTGGAAGAGGACAGGGATGTCAAGGAGTTGGGTTATTATTATGGTGAAACGCCTGATACGGGTGCGCTGGTGCATCATCTTCAGTCGCAAAGGGAGGTGGTGCGTCCGCCTGAAGACGACGAGGAGGAGGAGCTGGATCGTAGTGCTCAGACTATCAAGCCACCAACTCATCCAGGGATAATCATAATCCCAGAAGACAATCCCTCCGCCTCCCCAAAACACCTCCAACTCCACCCACCTTCGCCCTCGCCCGCACCCGCGCCCATGCCCACATCAGCAACATCCTTCAGAATCACGACGCCCCTATCCCCATTCCACCGCTACCCCGGCTGGCTCTCCGCAATCGTCGCGCCCCTCGAAGAATACATCGACGACTCGATCGACCCGCGCGAGTTTTACCTCGACCTACAAGAGATCGCCGAAGGCGACTCTGGCTCCGTCTTTGCCGCTCGTCTCGTGGGTACGCCCGCGATCGCGGAGCTGCGCCTCCCGCCGCGCGTCAAGGCGCGCGACGCGAGGGATCTCGCGGACGGGTGCGTCACGCTCGTTGCGATTAAGAGTGTCGCGATTTTGCCGACTGGGTCGCCGAAGCTCGTGGATCTGGAGAAGGAGTTGGGGATAATGCGGGAGCTGATGCGTGAGTGCGAGGGCGAGGCGCGGACGCAGGGGCGGGGGCATGAGAATGTGTTAGGGATCGAGGCGGTGTATGTGGATCTCGTGGAGGATGCGTTGTGGATCAGGATGGAGCTCATGCAGAGGAGTTTGGCGGATGTCGTGGGGTTGGTACCGAGTGGATTGATTTTGGGTGATAGGACTGTTGCGAGGTTTGCTAGTGATGTGGGGTTTTTTTTCTCTTGTGGGCTGAAGACGTGCTGATTTTTTTCTTTTTTTGGATGGATGGATGATATAGATCCTGCAGGCGCTCGAGTTTTTGCAGCAGCATCGTATCGCACATAGAGACGTGAGGTCTGATAATTTGCTGGTTAACAGTCAAGGGGTGCTTAAACTCAGTGAGTGCTCGATTTTTTTTTTTTTGCAAGTTTCCTTTCTGATTTGGTTCTCTCGTACGTACAGCCGATTTTTCCAACGCCGTTCAACTCCCGAAAGGGTCCTCTATGAACTCGGATATCGTCGGCGTAGCGTACTGGCAGGCGCCAGAAATACGCTCGTACGTCGTTCCACACTCTGTCTATACTATGAGATTGCCTAACATTGCTTCGGTCATGCAGACCTCCCTACGACGCACTCAAGGTAGATGTCTGGTCTCTAGGAGCTACCGTTTGGGAGATGGCAGAGGCCGAACCACCCTTTGCGAAGGCGCAGCAATTCGCAGATCGCTGGCCGCCACTGAGTAGACCTCATTTATTCTCGCCTGCTTATCATGAGTTTTTGCGGCTCCTCTCTCAACCGGCTGCGACGCGGCCATCGCCTAGCGAGCTTACCAAGGTCCGTAATCCATACCTGCGTGCTGTCGTGGTGTCTTTTTGGCTTATGACTGCGTTCTCACAGCATCCATTCATTAATAATGCGTGTGGACGACAGGTTGTTATCCAACTCATTTCTCAGTGCAAGACAATCGAGCAGGCTCTCCTTGAGGGTGACGTTAGTTAGTTAGTCGTGGATTTATATCTAGGAATGATCTCTTGTTGGCTTTCACTTACTTATACCCAACTTGCATGCTTTATAATCTTATTAGTCACTTTACTGCTGATTCCATTCTCTCAAATACCTACCTACCTACCTACCGCCTATCTATTCTTCATCTTCATACAGGTCTACTTTTACGACAATCCATTGATGTTCCCTGCTACGGTTTCCACTGCATCTTTCAAATTGAAAGACTCCCTTACGACAAGGTCATTCTCATCTTCGGTACACTCTGCAATGAAAGTCGACGTCTCCGCTGCGAAACCTGATGAAGATCAAAATTCAACAAGCTGTGCCCGTAGAGACGGCACGGCACTAACCGAGAAGCTTGCCTCCATGCACCTGCCAGAGCTTTGTCGAGCAAGTAAGCGCAAGCAGACGCAACCTGACGTCTTCTGAGCGCGTGTGCATGAGCACTTGGAGATTGATGGACTTGAGAAGCATGTCGTCCGTGACACACTCCACGAGGGCGACAAGGCAGCCTTGCAAGGCCGACTTGTCTTCCGTGGGATACTTGATACAGACGGGGATTTGTTGTATGAGCGGAGAAGCAATTTGGCGCAGTCGATCTTCGCGCCAGAAAGCTATGTTATGTATGAGGAACGAATGAGAAATATTAATAGCAGATAGATGATCCGCACCCCCATCGTCGTAGGACAAGCTTTTTGTGAGCGTCTCGATCACTCCATCCCATAGGACTTGATTGTCTGATTTATCCGTTGCGTAGGAATTGAGTGTCTCAACAAAGGGTGTCAATAGGAAAGACATATAAGGGTTCATCAATCCCTGGATGTAGAATTAATCAAGATGGAGAAACGAAATCACAGTCAACTTGCCTTGAAGAAGTCAAGAAGTGCTATGTATACATGACAGAAAGTTATCTTCTTGGAACTGTCATCTGTGGAAGAGTAATCAGAAACAATGCCGAAAGATCAATGGAGATATCCATACCATTATCAGCAACAAAGGCCCAGTCGTATAGGCGCCGGAAAAGAGGTCTGAACGCGGCTTCATTCAGTTTGACGACGAGTTCCTGGAAAGCTAAGATCGCCCGAGATTCAGACTAGGAAAAGCGGACTCGAGATCAGTACAATGCGCATAACACAGACAAAGACAATCATTACATCAGATCCAGCAGCCTGAGCTAGATCAAAGGCTTCGAGGAAAACTTTGAACAGAGGGCGAACATGTTCTAGTATCGCTGTGCGATCTGCACTGCGCAAGGTCTTTGCAAGGACATCAAAGTATGCGACGAATCGTTCCTGTTGACTACCATCAGACAGATAGAAAAGGGTGATAAGACCGAACCTTACCATACGGAGAGCCGCCGTAAAAGAGGCCCAAAAATCAAACATCGCTAATAGAAGGACGCTTGAAGGTGCACGTTTCGCTAGTGATTTCACGAGGCTGAACATAACAGCAGACGGCGAATTAGATGTGGTTACGCAATGATCCATGTAGAGCGTGATAATCTGCGTGGCTTCACGAACTCCCCAAAAGGTTGGAATGGCAACCAGAAGACCACGCAAGATAGAGTAGGCATCTTCCGTCGCAGCTGGACGACCAAACGGTTTAGCGAACACACGGGTAGAATAAAGGACGTATACCAGATGGATCTTCGTGGATGATGGCCACAGTTTCAGTGATAATGTCACGGAAATGAGGAATGATTCGTGGTCCAATCTTGGTCCTAATTGACACTGTTAGAACGCACAATGCTTCCGGTGGTTACTACATACGGAAGAGGTGACAGAGCCGACAACGCCGCAGACGCAGTATTGCGCCCTCGGATGGACGTTAATATCAAGGGAACGGCTTCTGTGAGACTCGACTCTTCGCCAGGGCACATGGACAAGCCTATGAATCTCAAAGCCTTGTACGCAGCCCGAATGAGTCCTTCGTTTGATTGAGACGTGAGAAGGCCGCGAATGAAGCTGACTATCTTGACGATAGTCGGAACAACAGTTTGACGGGTTTTCTCTGTGACGTGCGAGAGGCGTTCGCTGAGTAGATTTAGAGCACCACTCTGAACCTAAAGAAGAAGTGAGAATTCGAACCGTAACGAAATATCGACCTGCTCACTAGTTCGTCTCCAGATTCTATCATTGACAGTATTCCATTGATAAAATCTGAAGCCGCCAGGATGTTAAGTACTTTGTTCAAGCAAGTACGAGCAGCCAGACAAATGTCGTCAATTGCTGGATCGGGCTTCGTGTCGACCTGCAGAGCTGCCAGAGAAATGAGTACCGCTACAAGATCACTGAGCTCCTCCTTGGAGGCAGTAGACCCGGTAGTAGGAGACTTGAAAGCATTGCCAACGAAAAGAATAAGAGCCTGAGATCTGCGGCGTAAAAGGGTAGATAACGGAGTGCTTGATGCATCCTCCCTAAGGCTCGTATTAGCGGCAGGTTCACTCGACTTTGGAAAAGTCCTCACGAGGAAACTTCTAAAAATGTTGGATCAACGGTTTCTGGATGACGTATGCGACTCGCAAGACGCTTGCTTTCATGCAGAATGGATGTAAGAGTCTACAAGGCTGGTGAGTACATTGTATGAAGGAAACAGGGAGACTCATACGCGAATTTGCATTGATGGGGAGTTATGAAGAAGCACGGACGTCGGTAGAGAGAACGACGCTTGAATTTCTCCTGGATCTTGCTTGGTAACCCTGTTCGCAACCTTTTCAACAAGGAGCATGCACACTGGTGCAAGGAAATCTTCAGAACCCAAAACATCGACAAGATGAGCAAAGAAGCTGTAGAAAACTTCATTGAACCGCTGAGCAGTGAGGAAGTGATAAGGACAAACTTGGTTCGGCGATGACGCGGGATATGGTTAGCGGCATCTGTAAATACTTTGAGAAAATCTCTTGAACCAATGTACAAGTCCAGCGTTTTGGAATGCGAGCGCCTAAGTGATGCAACCATCACCGGAACGATGCTATCGACGGTCTAAAGGATGAAATTTGAGCGGTTTGAACGATCATAAAAAGATAGATGTACCTGTTGTACCACCTTGAAGCTATATGTGTCGTCTCTGTGGAAAACGTTTGAGCCCATAAACGTGAAGACTGGCATGACATGATGAAGCACAGAGTCCGGCGCGAGTCGAGCCAGGTTTGCCATAAGAAGTAAAGCTTGGTGGAATGTTTGGGGATTATCGGAAACTAGTATCAGAAATGAACGCCGGATATCTGAGCACGGAATGATTCCAACCGTACCACGTATGAGTTCCACGAGAATCTCTAAACGAATCACACTTGGTGCAAGGTTTGGAACTTCCTAATGAGACTTGTTGGGCCATGGAAGATTCAAATGCAGCGAGCTCACTCACCTTGACTTTGCTTGCAGCATTCTCGATAGCGGACATTAAAAGCTGCTCTACATAATTTATGTCAGTTTGAGCGACAGTCACCGACTGCAAGACGCGATTGAGGGTCTCAAGAAGATTAGAAATGAGATCAACAGATCCTGGTAGTGAACGTGTTGCTAAGACTTCTACGAAGAGGCCAAGACAAGGCAATATATTTTCGGAAGCACTGGAAATATAACAGGTCAGTCTGGAATTGGTTATCATATTTGATGCTGAACGCACTATGTCGTCTTGGCGCGTTTCGTTGCGGGTTGGGCATTCGCATTAGAAGTAGGTTGGAGAGATCCAAGGATGTGGATAATCAAAGGTACATCTTCGATGAGATGAGCCAGCAATTGTTTGCAAGCAGCGTACTATCACATTTTAGCAAGGAGTCAAAACGTCTAAAACGAAGTATAACTCACAGCGTCTGCATGCTGCGTCCCGAGTTCCAAAAGTAGATTACATAAGGATAACTTGCGCTCTGTGCTTAGGGCAGAAAATAGTCCTTTCTCAAGGAATCGAGCAATGAGCGCCCGAGAGGACAAAGGAGCATCTACGGACATTTCAGTATTGGGAAGGCTTCACTCATGAGAGACATACTTGGTGCAAAGTGGAAACGGACAACAGAGACATACAATTCCCATAGGGCACTTTTCTCTTCGTTGAGATCCTTCGCTACCGAGCCATCGAAGCACGACATGACAAGGTCGGTCAAATCACGCATCATTGCATCATTCTTTTTGGAAGCCAATAGACTTTTGATGGTAGGTAGCAGAATTTCTGCCTTCGCACTATCGGAGATGGCTTCAATGCTTCTAAGCAGCGCAATTTGGAAGGTGGGTAGCGCCAGCGCATTTACATGCGAGACAATGAAACATAAGACACGATGTTTGTATCTTATGTCCAAATCAGCAATCGATGAAAATCAAAAAGTCAACCAAACCAGTCCACTCACTCAGATATCTTCTTCTTGTCGGCTTTGATCCTTCCAAGATGTTCTTGATGGAATACCTTGATGTACTCGGCATCATGCACGAGATGGTCCTTACGTTCCACGAGAGCATCTAGGTAAGTCTTTAAATCGTCGCGATCCAAATACTGGAGTTGATCTTCACATAATTACTATGAGATCAATTGATACTAGATACACAAAGACGACAACGCACTTTCATTCTTGCCGTAGATAGTGTCGAATCCATAAACTTTTGTGAACTTACGCTCTGCCAGCTGACACAAAATAGAAACACAAGTCATAGTAACATTGCGTTCATTCACGTCGAAACTCTGCAGTGAAACAAGGAGAGACGGTAGAGTAGTTTGGAAGTCAACACCATCGTCCTCTTGTAGATGAGCTTGTAAGAAGGCGGCAGCGTGATGCAGAGCCACCGTGCGAAGATGAACGAGACTTTCATCGGTATCCGACGAGCTTGTGCATATCCCTGCTAAAAATGCCAGCGCATCACCCTTAAGGTTGAGGAAGAGTGATCGAAGGACGTTGGTGGTAAACACCGGGACAGAGTTGGACGCGTTCGCCAACTTGTAGACTTTGCGAATCAGTTCCACGTAACGAGAGCCTCGTTTGGTGGAAGTCACCTGAGATGGACATGCATTAGTGTGTCAAATCTACGACAGGAGTGAAGTAACTGACATCTAATTTTCCAGATAGCCAGTTTAGAACTATGCCAGTTGGGCGTTGTATGGAAGGCAACAGTGCAACGATCGCAAGCTGCAACCGTTGGAGTGTACTTTTGCTGCTTGGCTTCGTTACTACGACTTTAAGGACTCCCTTGTCCGGATCTTCAGAGTCTTGCGAAAAATCTTCCATCCCATGAAGTTCTGCGACGTCGATGATGTCTAATACTCGGTGACCAGCCTCGACTCGGTGTTCACCGGACAGTTCCGTTAGAAGAGCTCGAGCGACGAGATAACCCAGAACTCGGGTGTGAGGATTATCATCTTTCAACTTCGTAATAAGAGCTTCTAAATGAGTTTGATAGTGATTGGACTTCAAGATATTCCCTAAAGAACAAGAAAGATCAGATCACTTCTAGATAGAAGAAGGAAGAACTTACGAGCCATACGAGAACAGAAAGCCGTGTTGATAGTGCTCATCTTCTCGACAGCGTCAGCAGTCTCCTTGGCTCGCTCTTCGACAACAGTAGAAGCACATCCTGCAAGCCAATCGTGATATCCAAAAGTGTTTTGAGCTGCAAGGATATCCCATACAACCTCTGCACTATGCTGTCTGGGCTTCGAAAACAAGAGGAATGGGAAGATGACCTTGTGAAAGACATCGCCGATGCAAGAAGTATTTGCGGGGATAAAATGTGTAGCCAAGAAAGTAAGGTGCGTTCTAAGGAAAGTACGTTTCGGTTTGGATCCAGGGGCAGTCAAGATAGTCGAGAGATAATTGATATATGTCTCCACTTCACTACACAAGATTGGTAAGATGACAGATGGCTGGCGGTAGAGGGCGTCAATGACATTCTGATTTGTGTCTTGAACACGGGCCAGAAGGGCGGAATGTATGGATGTCTGAGAGTGCGTTGGAAAAGTGAGATGATAAGAATGATTGTAGACGTACTATATCCTCGGTAGAAAGGCCTTGCTGTGAAAGGCGGCCCAAGAGATCGGTCACGGCTGCAGCACGAACTTTAGCATCAGTATTTGTTGAAGCCAAAATCATATCAATATTATTCCCGTGGTTTGAACCTTTGTCCATTTTCTCGACCTGAGGACTGTCAGTGGGTAGGGATGTCATAAGTAGTCTCAGGCCGTACTCACAACTGTGAGTGAGATCCTAAGCTGATCGACGGTTTCTTGTTCGACGTCTTCTTCCTGGATGATCGCATCCATGGACTCCTGGAAGATGATTGGGTGACGCTGCTGAATGACTACAAGTAAACGCCGTGCTATTGCGGCCTCTGAAATGGCATCTGTAGAGATGATAAATCGAGCTAATTGAAGAGAAGCTCGTTGAATAACGATTCGAGGGATTTTCGGTGTCGCGAGGAGGGAATCAAGTATTGTAACTGCACTCTCCTCGTCTAGGCTATGATAAAAGTGAGATATTGAAAGAATACGAAGATTAATATAACGTACCGTAACAAGAGTCCAGGTATCAGTGGATTAAGAATCTTTTCAACTCCAAACCAAACAGAAGCAATTTGCAGCTCTTTTTCAATATTTCTGTGTGAGATAAAAATATAATCAAGACTCTATGGACCATGGTGAATATACGAACGGGATGCGAAGAATTGCTTGAAGCGTAGCTTTAGAAAAGCCCTCTATTTCATCTTGCGGTTCGCAAACAGATAGTATAGCACTGATGTATTGCTGAGGAAGAACGTTATCGGCACAAGTAGTCATCGCATTCAGGATAGCGCTGAGTGCAGCCGGTGCGATGCGGCATTTATGGGAAAGTGCAGCAAGGAGAACATAGGAACCAAGCTAGTAGAGAGCCATGAATCAAGTCGCACCCACATGAAGATATGGTATACATACGATGGCATCCTTGATTGGTGGCGTATTCTGTAGAGGCTCTAACAACGCTGGTAATAAATACGCTACAGTACCTTCATCCAGAGCTTTGCTTCTGGATATGAAGTCGTGAAGGCACGCGGCATTGAAAGCCAACAGAACGCGATGTGATCGGTTCTCTTTTAAAGCAGAGGGGAGGAGTGATGTAACGAAACGTGATACGTCCGTGTTACGTAGCATCTCGGTGACGAGTGACATCCGAGGTAAATTTTGCGCTGCAGATTTGAAGGGAAGGAGGAAACTCCAGGTAGAATTTTGTCTGGCGACAGATGAGAAAGTAGAACATGATCTCAAAATACTCTGAGCTCACTTGATGTGCAGTATTGATAGCATCTTTGTGAAGTGCGGTGACTCATGGTACGGAAGGAAGAGTGAGAGGACAGCCTCGACATTGAACTCGTGGATTCTTTGATTTATCATAATTTAAGCTTACATCAATGAAACGCATTTATTGCCACACACCTGAGCCTCCGTACAAGCCATTCAAGTACTTTCCCAGTAGGTGCTTCCATCACATATGGCCCAAGCAAGGCCAGAAACGCTGCGATTCCTACATTCAAGTCCGCGTTCGCTTCCAACGGTAAAAGCGTCCGATCTGTTGCTTTTGCGTATTCAGAGAAGAGCTGATCCTCATATTTCCTCAACGAAGGGTTGAGCAAAGCCAATTGGAGCAACCCATTTACACCGAGGGCGTGGATAGATTCCAAATCGTGTTGGTCGGCTTCACGACCAGTAAATAGGTAAGATTCCGCTGATTTCCGACGAGACCTGTCGACTAGTAGTGCGGAATTGAGGGAAGCATTTTGCGCAAGTTGCGCGGCAAGACTCGACATAAGCAGCCTGAAGATGTTGACCCTGGAGCGAAATTTCTGGCGTTGTTTTCATCTCTTGACATTGAAGGGTCCTGCCACACACCACCAAACTAACTCGCTTAAGGTTGCTTTCCGTTCATGACGAACTCCAACTTACCCTCTTTGGCTGAAAATGGGGTTTTTACAGTTTCCTCTTCGATTTATATCAATGCTCCAAGGGAAAAAGTTTGGTCCATCCTAACGGATTTTCCATCTTACAAGGAATGGTGATTATGAACCTCACGACCTTCAATGCTATTCTGATCATCTATCTCACAGGAACCCTTTTGTGTATGTTGAATCCTTCCTCACCTTGCGCTGCACCGAAATATATGTCGTCCAAGTCGCGCTCAAACCGTAACAGACAAGTCAGGAAACGCCCTACCTGACCAAACACCTGCAGAAGGCAAATACCTCCTCATGGCCCCCGTCCACCTCCCACCAACCATGGGTGAGCCCAGCTGGTTCCAGAAACAATCTTCTCGGGAAATCATCACATCCGTTGACCACGAGAATTATCGCATTGCTTGGAAATATATCTCGTTGCCCGGATTTCTCCTATGTGCTGAGAGGTGGCAGACGTTGGGCATAGTTGATGGGAAGACGAAGTACGAAACAACAGAAGTGTTCAGAGGTATTATGGCATATCTCGTGAAGTTCTTCATGCGTCAGAAGCTTGTGCTCGGCTTCAAAGCGCAGGCGGAGGGTCTGAAGAAACAAGCGGAGAAAGATTAACTAGTCTTTCTCCGTGAGGATGTGATATCTCTCTCTCAAAATCATGTTGACATTCCTGTCTTTTCCTCGTGCTCATCATATGTACATACATACCCACGCGAACTTGAAGCAACACGTGTATGGGACTGCTTCCCCGTAAATACCGACTCTGAGCTGAAGGTAGCCGCGAAAATACTTACCTGGACCTTCCTGAAGTACTGTACCTTCCCAGTAGCATCACATCTGGCCCGAGCAAAACCAGAAACGCCGTAATTCCTACATTCAATTCCGCGTCCGCTTCCAGTGGTGAAAGCGTCCAACCCGTCGCTTTTGCATATTTTGAGAAGACCTGATCTCATTTCTTCAAGCGAATTGGAGCATTGATGTGGACAGATTCCAAGTCGTGTTGACCGGCTTCACGACCAGTAATTAAGTAAGATTCTGCTGATTTTCGACGAGACCTGTCGACGAGTATGTAGTTGAGTTCTGTCTATATCTCTTATCGCACAACGCCAAACGCCCTCAATGTTCTCCGGCCCGGGCTTCCGAGTTTTCCGTTCAACCATGACGAGCTCCAACTTTCCCCCTTTGGCTGAGAATGGGGTCTTCACAGTCTCCTCTTCGATCTTTATCAACGCACCAAGGGAAAAAGTTTGGTCCATCCTACTGGACTTTCCATCATACAAGGAATGGTGAATATAAACCTCACCCTCACTCGACCTCCAGTGCTATTCTTTCTGATCATCTACAACAGGAACCCTTTCACGTACGTTGAATTCAAGTTCTTTAATACTTCAGTACTGCACTTATATATATGCCAAAGTCGCGCTCAAACCATTACGGACAAGTCAGGAAACCCCCTACCTGACCAAACACCTGCAGAGGGCAAATACCTCCTCATCGCCCCCGTCCACCTCCCACCAACTATGGGTGAGCCCACCTGGTTCCAGAAACAATCTGCCTGGGAAATCATCACATTCGTTGACCACGAAAATTATCGCATCGCTTGGACAAATATCTCGTTGCCAGATTTTTTTCTACGTGTTGAGAGGTGGCAGACGTTGAGCATGGTCGACGGGAAGACGAAGTACGAAACAACACAGGTGTTCGGAGGTATTGTGGCATATCTCGTGAAATTCTTCATGTATCAGAAGCTTGTGCTCGGTTTCAATGCGCAAGCGGAAGGCCTGAAGAAACAAGCGGAGAAACACTAACTACAGTTTTTCTCCGTACGAGGATGTGATGTCTATCTCTCTCCAAGCCGTTGTGATCTTCCGCTGACACACCTTTATCTTTTCAGCGACTTTAATCGTTCTGACACGCAGATTGCGCGTTTGGGCTGACCTCAGGTTTTCGAAGCCGCTTTTTCTCGTACATCATACACAGATGTGCATACCCACACGGACTTGAAGCAGCACATGTTTGGACCGCTTCCTGGTAGATACCAATGAATGTTATGAGCCTTGTCTCGTAATGGTAAAGTTTCTGCCAGCGAATGACCCTAGAACGGGATCCGATACCGGAGTTATATGTAAACGGTGCTTGATTGAGCTCCTCAAGGATCTGCCTTTATTTCAAGAAGTCAAAGTCTATCTATTCATCGTGAATATCCTTTTTGATTCCTCGTTTTGAACGTAGGCGAAGATAGCGCTGATCTGGACTTCCTGGGATAACCCGGTATTGTGGCATGCTGCATCGCTCTGGATTACCTGTCTGATCAGTTCTTCTCAACTTGAATGCTAGTGACACTGACATTTCTGGCAAGTATCCTGATTAAGGCTAAGCAACTACCAGAAGAGATGCCTCGCTTCACCTTCAGTCGTTTACGTCATCTCCCTTCTGTGTTCTATTTCGACCCTCGTCGTCACCTATCATGCACCTGGTACACTAAGATGGACTTTCGTACTGACGTACCGACTAAAATGGTACCTTGATGTAAAGGAACAAGTGCTTTGCTATGCTGTATGAAACCCCTGGAACTCACAGTGATCGTCACGAATTTCCTCAGCTTTCCAGCCTTTTAAAAATCATTGAAGGCTACACTTCAACCCCTCGACATGTGAACTGCAATGCGGACCTCAATTTGTGTAGAATATGGCTCCTAGGCTGCCACTGCACAATTTCGTAGGAAGTACGTTAGAAGGACTTCTATGATCCGGCTACTCACGAACTTATTCGGACGTACATCCGGCTCATTGTCGCGTAGGCAATTCGTTTTACACGTTCTAGGTTGGCTGTTGTCGTTGCATATTTGTCGTTGCAGTCCAAGCTCAAAGTTCTTAGGACATCCTTTTAGTTCATCACTGACCTCAACAAACATTCTTGGCAGCGAAAAATTATGGAGAAACGACCATCAGCTGCAACTCGAACATAGAACTTGTCGTTTCGCCGCAAAATTATTCTTTAAAAGTCCTCGTGGCTTGAACCAGAACGCGCGTACATAGAGTACCACATGACAGTAGGCGTGCAATCCGAAAGGTCACGTCTTCAAAAGTTTGGAAACAATTGACGCAGTTCGTGGCTTGTCTTGGGAGGGAAACAGAGGATATCGTGAATACCTGGCCTTAAGAAGAGCGTGATTCATTTATGATACTCTGAGGGCAAGTTGAGGTTCAAAACACCTCAGTTGTATGTATCATACATACTATATTTGGAGATCAATCTGGGTCCGTTGTTGGATCGTCGATCATGAGTTGCCGGAGGTGACGTCATTGAGCGTCATGATCTTCCAGTAAATTCTTGAAGCGGCAAGAAGCGGCGAGACAGGTCGTGAACAATAGAATGATCCAGATTTCTATTCAGCCAGAAACATCCTTTATATTCAAGTTTTCGGGAACTTCTCTACTTGAATCCCTTCATGTTCGGCAACCCCTTTTCCAACCTATACTCATCCTACTACGATCCCGCCGACTATTACAACGGCGAACCCTACTATGCTCGACCCTCCTTAGCCCAAAGACGGGCTCTTGCTCAGCAGCAGGCTCTCGAGAAAGAACGTGCGCTCCGTCGTGCGGAGAGTCTACAACGCGCGAAGTATCTTCCTGATGAATACGATGGAGATTATGACGATGACTGGGTCTACCGCGATGCCCTGGAGCGGCGTCGGGCGTACGAGAGGCGGCAGCAGGAAGAGAAGATAATCAACCAACGGCGAGAAGAGCAGGAGAGGTTGGAAAAAATAGCTCGAGAAGAGGAAGAGCGACGTCGAGAATCTCTACGACAAGCTCATCGCCTACGACAGGTGAGGAAGAGAACCGTCGATCACCTCTAGAGTTCTAATCTTACGATTTATTAGGCACAGAATCGCTTTTACAGACCTCCATCTCCCAGTCCCTCGCGTTCTCAATCTCCTTTCGAGCATCCAGCAGAGACTTCCGCTTCATTTCAGCGCTGTCCTTCACCTCCAGCCGAGCCTCAGTCTCTACACACTCTTGAGGAGCAGAACGAGGCCGCCACCAAAATACAAACGGCGTTTCGCATACACAATGCTCTCACTACTCTGAAAACTTTGGAAAGCCAATTCGACACACTTCGAAACTCTTTCACCTTCCCTACAACAGTCGATTTCCAAGGTCCTGAGGGTGTCGTTTCGGTCTCTGTACCCCCAACTTTACCCGCGGAGACTAGTGACATCAATGCCCCGAAGTTGGCATACGACCAGACGAACTACACGCTCCATAGTTACACGGAGTCGCTTAATCGCTTGCTTATAAGACTCGACGGTGTTGAGAGCTGGGGCAGTTCTGCAGTCCGGAAGAGTCGTCGTCGCATCGTTGGGCGAGTTGAACAAGAGGCAAATCGCGTAGAGACGCATTGGAAGCAGAGCTGGGCCGCCCATGTCGCATCGAACACAGAACAACAGTAATAATGTATAGATTTATGCGCAGAATCGTTTGAAATCAGAATAGAATCAAAAGAGCTATCTCCATATCCAGTTGGAAAAAATGATAGGCTCGACGGGTGAATCATGAACGTCTGTGAAGTTTGACAACGATTCGACGTTATGGCTTGTAAAATGAATGACTTGAACATAACCCAAATGGAAAATCTTGCCAAAAACCATGATATTTTCTCAAAGTGAGCAATTAATGGTGAAGATGTTCAGAGCAATTCAAACACGAGTGATAGACACCACTAATTTGACCCTTTTTCTCGCTCGACATATAGCCGGCGGGGATAAAAATTGTCTACACCAGATCATCTTGTATACAGCAAGCAAGTGTTCTGATACTCGAGAAGATAATGAAGACCAAGAATTCATCGTGATTGATCGTGAGTCGGGTCGGGATGTACCTGTAGAGTTGGTTGGTTGTGATTACCGGCGAGAGTGTTCGTAGATAGAGTCTTGAAGGAATAGAAAATAAGTGGATGAGAAGTTTGGACAACGTAAAGGCTGGGCATAAACTGGATTTTGTGATTTTTCCATCAAGGTAGCTTTGTTTAGGAATAATATTTGTTGATTGCATAAAACAAAGATGCATAGATACCGTTATCTCTGAGACATACAATAAAAGGTCTTGACCAAGACTTTTAGACGACTTTACAGGGATGATCAGAGGATAAGATGATAAAATTGATCTCTTGAACTCTAGAAGACGCTTTCAAAATTCAATCTCTTTTAGATGTAACAATACAAATTTATTAGATCTGATTAAAGAAGGCGATGTTAGCACTGCGTCAAAACCTCCTCAAAGTCAGCTTACCCATTAATCAACTACAGTACTTCCTTGCATTCTGGAACATCCTGAACCAGGGCCCGGACCCCTTCCATGTATCCTGGAACGAAGGAGGATACCAGCTATTGCTTTCTAAGGCCGTTACACGTTCAGGATGGGGCATGAGTGCCAGCACATGGCCGTTTGGAGTCTGGAAACCAGTAATTCCTCCAGGGCTGCCGTTGGGGTTCAACGGGTACTTCTCTGTCGGTTTTCCTTGAGAATCAACAAATCGAACAGCCACAAGCCCCTGCCCTTCCAACCGTTGACGCGTTTCCTCCGAATCAAACGCAATTCTACCTTCCCCATGCGCCACGGCCACAGGTAACTTAGAACCGACCATGTCACTGAAGAACACCGACGAACGATTGACTTCGTTATCCAAGATTTCTACCATCGATGCACGGCCCTCGAAACGCTCGGCCCTGTTAGGTTTAACATCAGGCCAATCCTGTGCACCAGGAATAATTTCACGGAGGTGACTAAGGAATTGGCAGCCATTGCACACGCCCAGTGCGAACGAGTCCTCGCGATTGAAAAATTGTACGAACTCGTTGCGGGCAGTCTCGTGAAGAAGTACGGAATGCGCCCATCCCTTGCCAGCACCGAGGACGTCACCGTAAGAGAAGCCACCGCAAGCAGCAAGTCCAGTGAATCCAGAGAGACTGACGCTGCCTGAGAGTATGTCAGACATATGCACGTCGACGGCATCGAAACCTGCTGCGCTAAATGACCATGCCATCTCGACTTGTCCATTGACGCCCTGTTCTCGAAGAATGGCAACTTTAGGTCTGCGGAACAGGCTTCTAGAAGGCTGATAGGAGAATGTAAGATCGTAGAAAATGCCAGTGTGCAATTCGTCCTTGATAAGGCTGAATTCCTCAGCGGCGCAGGTGGGATCGTCACGGAGCACCTGCATCTTAAATGACGTCTCTGACCACATCTCCTGCAGCTCAGCGCGCGTAGTAGAGAGGAGAGTTTGAGCATCGTGGATGATTCTGATAGTTTGATCTTTGGGAGATGTATTGACACGGCCAATGACGTGGATGGAGGTCGAAGGGAAGCCGGCAGCGACGAAGATGGCGAGAAGCTCAGGGAGCTGGGACTGACGGACCTGTAGGATGGCACCAAGTTCCTCGTTGAAAAGTGTTGAGATCGGATCCTGAGAAGGATGGAGTGAGTCGAGAGAGATCTCAGCTCCAACACGGCCTGCGAAGCACATTTCAGCAATTGTGGTGAACAATCCACCATCAGATCGATCGTGATACGCTAGAACAAGACCAGAATTGGTAGTCTTGACCTTCTGGCAACCTTGGAAGAAAGCTTTGAGCACAGCTGGGTTCTCGACATCTGGAGCCTCAGACCCAATTTCTTTGAACACTTGCGCCAGGGCTGAACCTCCAAGACGCTGTTTGCCGTCAGCGAGATCGAAAAACACAAGACAAGTGTTTTCGCCAATGTCGGTCCGGAGCTGAGGTGTCCAAGTAGTCCTGACATCGTCCACGGGAGCGAAAGCAGTGACAATGAGCGACAACGGCGAACTAACCTCCTTCTGTTCTTCCCCCTCCCTCCACTTCATCGACATTGACATCGAATCCTTCCCAACAGGAATACCAACACCCAATGCGGGACACAATTCCTCTCCAACCGCCTTCACAGCCTCGTACAGTGCAGCGCCTTCGCCATCTTTAGATGCCGCACACATCCAATTGGCACTGAGCTTGACTTGGGAAAGATTCCCAACAGTGGCGGCTGTGAGATTCATCAAGGACTCGGCGACAGCCATGCGAGCAGAGGCTGCGGGGTTCAGCAGCGCGACTGGGGTCCTCTCACCCATTGCCATGGCTTCTCCGACGATGACATCGAAGCCATAGGATGAGCGGGTGACGGCTACGTCCGCAACGGGCACTTGCCAGGGGCCGACCATTTGGTCTCTAGTGACGAGGCCAGTGATAGATCTGTCTCCGATGGTAATGAGGAATGACTTGGAGCCAACAGAGGGAAGGCGTAGGACGCGGGTAATTGCAGAGGTGAGACGGTCAGAAAGCGGACTCAAATTTGGTAGGTACTTGGAGAGAGATGTGTCAAAGATGATCTGGGCAGGTCTGCGGGTAACGTCTCTTCTCGACATTTTGGGTGGCTTGCCAAATAATGTCGACATCTTGAGCCTGATGACATCTTGGTTGAACAGCCTGTCGGTCACGACCAGTTCCTCTTCCGCAGTGGCGACGCCGACAATCGAGAATGGGCAGCGCTCGCGCTTTGCGATTGTCTCGAAGACGTCTACCTTGTCAGCTGAAATGGCGAGGACATAACGCTCCTGACTCTCATTGCACCAGATCTCCATCGGCGACATGGAAGAATCCGCCACCAAAACGTCCCGAATTTCAAAGGTGCCACCCAAGTTTGAATCGTGCACAAGTTCAGGAAGAGCATTTGACAAACCTCCAGCACCAACATCGTGTATGCTTTCTATGGGGTTCTCGTTCGATGCCACGCAAGCGTCAATAACCTGTTGACACCTCCTCTGCAGTTCTGCATTATCTCTCTGTACCGACGCAAAGTCAAGTTCAGCCGAGCTTGCCCCTGAGACCTGACTCGACGCCGCACCTCCTCCGAGCCCAATCAACAGCCCAGGACCACCCAAAACGACGACCTTCGACCCGACCTGGATTCCAGCTTTTCTGGAAAACTGTGGACGCACGTTCCCATATCCACCTGCAATCATAATGGGCTTATGATATCCCTTGACTTCGCAAGTTTTACCATCATCAGTGATCGGGACGCTCTCAGAAAAGGTCCTGAAATACCCGGTAAGTGCAGGACGTCCGAATTCATTGTTATACGCTGAAGCGCCAAGCGGACCCTCAATCATGATGTCGAGAGCGGATGCAATATGCGCTGGGCGGCCAAAATCAGTTTCCCAAGGCTGTTCGTATCCAGGAATGAGAAGGTTGGACACGGTGAAACCGGCGAGTCCGGCTTTGGGCTTCGAGCCTCTGCCTGTCGCGCCTTCATCACGGATCTCACCTCCAGAGCCAGTAGCAGCACCAGGATAAGGCGAGACTGCAGTTGGGTGGTTGTGCGTTTCAACTTTGATAAGAATAGGGAAGTCTTCGTCAACTGACTTGTAGAGCTGACGAAGACCAGGGTTAGCCCCTTCAGAAGGCTCCTGAGATACATAGAATCGCGGTGCAGAATGGCCACGGAGGACGGCAGCATTGTCGGAATATGCAGAGATAGTACCTGTGCCATTGATTTTTTCCGTGTTGCGGATCATCTGGAACAGTGACTTGTCGGGCGCTTTTCCATCAATCATCCATGACGCATTAAAGATCTTGTGTCGGCAATGCTCAGAGTTGACCTGAGCGAACATAAATAGCTCAGCATCGCTGGGGTTGCGGTCGATGGGAGCGGGGCCTGTGATGTACGCTTCTACCAAGTAATCAATTTCATCAGGGGTAAGTGCGAGGCCTAGGAGTTTGTTAGCATTCATGAGTCTTTCCTTTGGCGTTCCATCTTGTACAGAGAAAGTTGTGAGGTCAACCGTGCGAAGCGGGCGAGGTTTGTTGTTCGCAAAAATAGCGTCTTGGTCAGGAGGTGTCGTTTGGTACACTTGAGTCATACGATCATGGATGGAGTTGGAGAACTTGTGAAGATTGTCTTGAAGAGTAGATGAAGTTTTCATGGTGAAAGCAAAAGCAATACCACGCTCCAGACGTTCGATGCGTGTATCAAGGTTACACAGTGAAGCGATATTTGTAGCTTTACTTGACCATGGTGAAATGGATCCTGGTCGTGGGGTCACAAAGACGATGTTGTCGCGTCGTAAGAGCTGTTCCCTTGTTCCTTCCAGAGTGATATCATCTCCGTAACTCAACAGTCGATCAAGGGCTTTTCGAGAGGCAGACGAAGTATCGGAAAGTTCTATTTCTGCATCGCTTGTCGTGCATTTTACCAGATGAATCCAGATGGCATCAACGGACACGACGTCGGGGCTATTCAGATGAATGCTTTTGAGCAGCACATCTCGCTTGGGCCGAGAGATCGCGGATGAACCTGGAAGAACAAGCATCCTCTACATAATTAGATAGATACATGCACGACAAAACAATTTCCCACCTCGGGTTGTGTTCTCCCCTGACTTCAAGACGCAGAAATTATCAAAGACGACAAAAATTGTATCGTAATCTAATCTAACATCGAGGAGGCACGTGGTGTGTATCCACCTATTTGTACTAATTTGTACGATTGGAGAAATCGACCTCAACACACACGTGTGCTGCTTTACATAAATCTGTAAATATTTCAATCTTTCTTGGCAAACTCCAACTCCATCGAAGAAAGAGTCAGTCACGAAGCATATATCACGAACGAACTTATGTACTTCTGAGAACATGACTGACTTGCTTATGATATATGCATCATTTCCGTGTAACGCCATGATGTTGATGTAGATCATGGACTTGGCCACACAGAGACCTTGTTGTCCCCTCTCATAATTGTTGCTCACTCCGAGCTGCTCGTTTTTCTTCCGAGTGTTTTCGGAATTCATTCACTCTTTTTTCTTATATCTGATCCCAAATGTCTACAGTGATATTTGTCGATGATACTGATCTTAATTACACCGGTAGATGGAGCATTGGTGGAACCTCATCAGAATATCATTCGACTACCCATGGTACAAACGAAGCTGGAGCATCAGCTTCATTTATGTTTTTTGGTACGTTTTGCTCTACTTGACTCTTACTTGAACTTGAATCATTGTCCTCACCAATCACTGAAACCTCTAGGTACTTCTGTATCAGTATATGGCACTATTGCTGCGAATGCAAAGCGTGCTGTATCAACGTACAGCGTGGATGGGTCTCATGCTGTAGCGTTTACCGCCAACTCTATGAAGATTGTCCAATACAAACAGCTCTTCTACCAGGTTTCTGATCTTCCCTACGGGCGGCACCATCTTGTTATCACTAGTATAAATGACCAAGCTCAGTTCTGGCTGGACTTTCTAGAGGTGGGTATAAAGTTTAGAAATACAAGAGTGCCTACGACGTCAAGTACCCTTATACCGTCAACGCAACCGATCATTGAATCACCGTCCAACGCACCTATCACCGTTTCGAGCACAACTTCGACCCTACATTTCCCCCCCAAGCCCATCATTACTCTCCCGTCCTCAACAGTAACTTCGTCTGCAGGCTTCCCAGCTTCTATTACCACCTCTTCTGTTTCAACGCCGACATCGCTTCCAATGTCGTCGTCCAAGCCTGGCTTCATCTCAGGTATCATTATCAACGTCACTCACAGCTCAACATCATGTGGGCCCTTCTATTCGACCTCATTGCATTGATTGACTGAACTGCCGTGATTTACCAGCATCAAAAACAACAAGCATTACCCCCTCTCCATATGTCGTTTCCCTCGTTTTGCCGTCCTCTTCAGCCTCTTTTGGGAACTACGCACCTCCAATCTCGAGCACTCAAGCAACCTCTGATTCATCAGGTAATCGCGCAGGCGCTATAGCAGGTGGTGCCATTGCTACTTTTGTATGTATTGCCCTGGCCGTTGTCGCGTTTCTTTGGATCCGTCGGAGGAGAGCAATGCGGGCTCCTTCACGACGGGCACCGAAAACTCCTGATCCAAGTACGTATTTTTTGGCCCTCCATGCTGCACTGGACGTTATGCCGACTGTTTTCTTTGTATCTTCAGATTGGTTCAAGGGACATTCCTTCCAATGGCCTGATGTGAAGGGTCAGAGTGGGCAACCTTGAGGCCTTGAGGGTTCAATTTATGTCGATAGTTTTGATTTTGATGTTTTCGATGTCCGTCCTTCTCGGTAGTAGTAGTCCTGATAATGAATCTGGACAGCGTTGCGCGGTGGCGCGTTTTAGGGAATCTTGATAGGTTCTCGATACTTGACTGTGAAGGGCCGTTTATAGTATAAACACTTACCATGATGTCACGCCGCTATCCAATTACTATGCCCTGCCGTGCAGTTGACAGGTACCCCCAACTCGACAGGTCACAACACGGCAAGTTCAGGCTCCGACGTGTATTGATCGAACGCATTGCTCAAGTCGACAAAATCAGATTACAAACAAAGCCTATTATTGTATGGCAGACGTGACAGATGTGACAAATGAGTGACAAAACCTCAAGCACTGCTGGCACCAGAAGATCTTTCTATTGGAAAAAGTGTAAAAGAAAGCTGTTATGCTATTTCCATTGTGCCATTTAATAAGAGAAACAAGCACTTTCAGTACTGCTGGCATCAGAAGATATTTCCAGTAGAAATATCTTCTGATGCCAGCAGTGAAGTTTCTGGGTGTTTTACCTCAATTCAACTTGGAGAAAACTTAAGTATGCAGATTATAAGAACTGACAAAAAGGTTAGGAGAAACATCAAGAATTGCTATCACATCAGAGGCTGTTAACTAGGGAGCCTGTCAACTGCGTACTGTCAATGAACAAGATGTGAAATGAGATTTTGGATGACCTTGGCTTTTATCTATGCTGTATGGATCACTAAGACAATTGGGAACATACATTTCCAAAGTATGATCATTTCAAGTTTTGTATTTTTCTTGTTCATGTCAGAATGCCAGAGACCATTCCAGTGAGAGGGTCATTTTGAAGGGGAAGAAATGTGACAGGCCTGTGACTCTGTCAAAATTGAGTTAGATGTTGAAATGTCACTGTTTGTGTGCCAGATACCAACTTGTATAGGATGCTGGGCTGATAGATTTCTCAGGAAGTTTGAGGCATGAAAGATGATCTGAGAATAGGGTCTATGTGATGAGTCAGCAACTGTGGCAAACTTCTTTGTTTGCCACCATCTCAGGAGCTGCTCATCATAGACCATAGATAAGATATGATCACTGAGTTGTGGCTGTATGTAGATACTCTGCCAAAATAGACACACCTCAACCCATATAAACAAATCTGTCCAGACTTTGCATCTGAGACCTTTGCAGAAGCACAAGCAGTGTTGCATGATGCAGACAACAATATCAACAACACAACAGTGTGTGTGATGATGATGCAGGTCTGGAATGCAAATAACAGGGCCAACTGTGTGGTGTGGGATGTGAGAGCAAGGGAGCAGAAGCAGTGGGAAGCTGAGAGAGTGCAAGTAGAAGAACAGAAGAGGCAACAGGGGGCTGAGGTCAAAGCATAGGAGGAAAAGGCTGCAGTAAGTGAGGAGAAGAAGAAGAAGAAACTAAAATATCTGACAATCCCCATTTGGCCTCCACACACACTCAGAGTGGAGATTGCATCCCAGTATGTGACATCAAAACTGCAAAAGGGAAAATACATCAAACTTTGGTATTTCACTAATGCAGGCCTCAATTACACAAATAATGCAATAGTGAAAAATATGATTGTCATAGTTGCAAGTAGAGATGGCAAGGTAGATCTAGTCCCAGCTGCAGCAACAAAGGACTCTAAAGCAGTAGTCTTGGACAGACTCCTGGCTTGGGATGACTTCACAATAGCAGTCTGCAGGATTCTCTTTGCAATGGAGACTGGTGCAAAATAGCACATTACAATGCTGGCAAACTTTTAAGGTAGGTTGAAAGTGCACCTGTATAGAGTTCGGGGGCCACACATATAGGGCAAGTCCTTACTAGGCAAACACAGCATTTAAGTACACTCTGGGGCTAACCTGCAGGGCTCTAGCAAGGAGGAGGAATGCACCAGGGGGATGCACTATAAGGAGAAGTTCCAAGGCTCATGCAAGTGCTCTGAGGCTAATACAAGTGTTCCAGGGCAAGTGAGCAAGCACTGAAATTGAGTAGACCAGAATAGAAAAGAGGGCATTGCTGAGTAGAATGAGGCCAAGCTAAACAGAGGGGGTCCCAGGATAAGACCAATTACAAGATGGAGGGGACATAACAAGTTTATTAGAGGTAGGAAATAATAAAACATGGGCCAGAATTGAATGGGAGGAGTCCAAAACATGAAAACAAGTCAAGGCAAGTAAGGATGAGAGGAAACAAGACAATATGAGACAAGATGAGGTGAAGTACAGTGGCTCAAAAAACTGTCCCAATGTTTTATACTTTTTGAAAGATGACATTGGCATGAAGGATTGGAAGTATTTAAAATTCTGGTTAAATCATGTAAAATACTATGGCATTGTAGCTACAAATCGCATTTTTGGCTTATGTAATTCAAATCAAAACTGATGGAGTAATTGCCATTTTAAGATATTTACTCATTGGGACAGTTTTTTGAACATCTTCAACTTTGCAGGTTTATCCCTATTTTAGTCAGAAATAAAGAGTAAGTTGCATGTGGGAATATCAACAGAGTCATCTGACCATGTTGGTTAGATTTGAGAGTGGTTCAAGTTGGTTGAACCACATCTTGACCTTCAACCAACATACTTTTCCTGCACAATGCTCTACTGTTGCTTCTCTTCTTGCTCAAGAGTATTCTCTGCATCAGATTGAGGCTAAAACTGGTCTAGAGTAGTCTACTATTGGGAGGATTGGTAGAGAGTTGGAGGTGGACAAGGAAAACCATCCTGGAGGCTGTCCAGCTAAGCTTACTCCACATGATAAACAGGCT